>JAUUDZ010202521.1:0-30453 GCA_032361705.1 Panulirus versicolor | reverse complement strand
AAGGATCACAATTTTGTGTGTGATCAAGATATTCCTATGAGTCCATGGAGAAAATGAAACACGATAAGTTCCCAAGTGCAATTTCGTGTAATAAACACATCATCAGGGTAGACACAAGAGAGAAATATAACAGTCAGTTGATGTACAACGAAGAGACATAGCTAGAATGCCATATATATATGCATTTTCTCTTGGTAAGTAATAACTTATAGGCAACCAATGACTAGGGAGCTATATTACCAGTACTACCCGTCTGGGTATCAGGGAGGTTAATGACAGATGTGTAGTAAGGCAGGACTTTAGTGGTTGTCAAGATGCATTCCTCTGGCTCAGGTAGCTGTCTCTTCTTTCTGCCTTACCCACACGTGGTCTACTGGCGTTCTGTCTACAAACATACAATCTCTTCTTTTCATACATAAGATTTAACAACTTTTGCTTATATAGCTCATTCTTTTTAACTGGATTTTCCTGCAGGAAGCACTATGCACTAAACCAGTCTTTTAGCAAAATGGTAGGAGCAATAGATAAAAGCAATACTGAGGAGCATTTAAGCATGAAGATTACGTAGAAACATTAGGTAAAAGTAGTAGGTAGGAACATTAGGAGGAGCATTTAGTTAGAAGTAGGCCATCTGTTCAAAGCTCATACCCTTTGCTTATCATTTTAGTGCATTATCAAAATGTTATGTGCTTTGTAGTTCTTGGATGGGATGGAAGCCTCAATTTTATGCCAAAATCACCTCCCTGCACTGATTAGGGAATTGGTTTATGTGGAGAGTGATATTTGTCCTGTATCAAATTAAGATGTCAGAGGAAGATATTGTCAGAAACTTTTACAAAATATGCTTCTTACTCAAGGTTGTAACAGGGTTCCTATGTTTGCAAAATCAGGGAAGAGTTTAGGATTTTATAGATTTTATAAGGTTGTAGTTGGTAGGCAGCCAATGACCAGGGAGGTATATTACCAGTACTACCCGCCTGGGTATCAGAAAGGTTAGTGACATCTGCTTAGTGAGCCTGCACTTTGGTGGTTGTCAAGTTGCACTCCTCTGACCCAGGTAACTGTCTTTTCTTTTTGCCTCACTAACATGTGGAATACTGGCATTCTGTCTTTAAACACAATCTCTCCTTGTTATATGTAACACTTGACAACACTTAATTCATGAAGCTCATTCTTCATAAGTCTAGATTTTCTTGAGGTGAGCCCTGTGTGCTAGCCCTGCCATTTGGCTAAATGGTAGGAGCAGTAGATCGAAGTAGTAGGTATGAACATTTAGGTAGGAACATTAGGTAGAAGTAGTAGGTAGGAGCATTAGATGGAAGTAATTATTAGGTAGGAGCCTCTGCAAACACCTCACTAGACTTGCCCTCTGCGAGTGGCCTGTTAAGGGTGAAGCACTAAAAGCTATGAAGTGGCACTGGAGTTCATTAGTTATGGAGACTGTTACCATGGCCACCCCTATGAGGGAGTTCCAATTGGAACAGGCATCAGAGATATAGATCGATAGATAGACAGGAGTTTTATGCCTCTACTTGAAGGCTTTTGGCCAGGCCTGGGTGGTGTCCGAATTGGCTGCACATGATAATATATACCCATGGTCAGTCACTCTCCAGCCATGCCAAAGAGAACACATTTCTACAAATTTTCTTAGGAAGAAAATGAGCTGCTTTTACTAGACTTAATAGAACAGCAAAGAGATGATCCTGAATTACATGACAATGATGATCCATCTTCAGATCATGTGAGTAGTAATTTTAGTTTCACTGGCTCTTCCTGCATTGAAAGTCACTATGAAAAGGCACTAGATGTTCCAAACACATGTGGCATGCAAAACGTGAGAGGTGGGCAGGTTACAAAGGGTAGTGAGTGGGAGGGATGATGAAGTAAAGCTGTTTGTGAAAGAGAAAAGACAGATATATGGGCAGTGTTTACAGGGAAGGAATGCACATGATAGGGAGATGTATGAAAGTGGAGGGAGGACAAGAGGAAGGTGCAGGGGTTGAAAAAAAGGGCAAATTGAAGGTGGGATGAGATAGAGGTCAAGAGGAAGGTCCAGTTGGTTGAAAAAGAGGGCATATTTGAGGTGGGGTGAGGAAGGGAGTATCAATAAACTTCTGAAGGAACAAGATGATATTTTGGAAGAAGGTAAACTATGCAAGAAACAAGCAAACAATTTGGACATCAGTGAAGAGAGCAAATCGAAGAGTGGTAAGAGGTAGTGATGAACTGAGTATTTTGAAAGACTTGAATATGTATGATGATAGGGTGACAGATATAAGGTGTTTGGATTAGGGTGGTATGTAAAGTGAGAGAATCATCGAGTGGTTTGGTGAAGAAAGAAGTGATGAAGTCCTTAAGTAAGATGAAATGTGGCAAGGTGGTTGGAGTGGTTGGTGTTTCAGTTGTATTTCTAAAGAAAGGAGATGACTGTGTTGTTGTTTGGTTAGTTAGGATTTTCATTGTATGTATGGCTCATGGTGATGTGGCTGAGGATTGGCACAGTGCATATATAGCAACATTGTATAAAGGCAAGGAGGACAAAGTACAGAGGTATAAGCTTGTTGTGTGTCTTTTAAGCTGTAAGGGAGAGTAGTGACTGAGAGAAAGTAGGCATGTACAGAGCATCAGACCGGGAAGAGCAGTGTGGTTTCAAATGTGAAAGTTGTTTGCTTTAGAGAAATGTTTGAGAAGTACTCAGAGGAACAGAAGGATTTGTATGCGACATTTATAAATCTGGAGAAAGTATATGATAGTGTAGATAGAAATGCCTTGTGGAAGGTCTTAAGAATATATGGTGTGGGAGGAAAGCAGTTATAAACACTGAAAAGTTTTCATCAAGGATGTAAGGCATGTGTATGAGCAGGAAGAGAGGAGAGTGAATGGTTCCAAGTGAAGGCTGGTCAGTGGCAGGGATGAAAATGTTACCATGGCTGTTTAATTTGTTTATAGATGGGGTGGTAAGGAATGTAAATGCAAGAGTCTTGGAAAGACGGGTGAGTAGGGGGCGAGGGGGCCCTGGGAAGTGAGTCAGTTATTACCTGCTGATGATAAAGCACAAAAGGCAGATTCAAGCGAGAAACTGCAGAAGTTGGTGTATGAGTTTGGGAGTGAGTATGCAAAAAGGAGAAAGTTGAAGGTAAATGTGAATAAAAGCAAGGTTATTAGGTTTTGCAGTGCAGAGGGACAGGTTAGTTGGGGAGTGGATCTGAATGGAGAAAATTTGGGGTAAGTAAAGTGTTTTAGATACCTGCGAGTGGACATGGGAGAGATTGCAACCATGGAGGCAGAAGTGAGTCACAAGATGGGTGAGGGGAGGGGTTCTGGGAGCAATCGTGAAAGTTTGGAAAGAGAGGCCATTGACTGAGAAGGCAAAAATGGGTATGTCTGAAGGTTTAGTAGCCCCAGCAATGTTGTACGAATGCAAGGTATTGGTTCTAGATTAGGATGTATTGGAAATCAAATGTTTGAGAACAACATGCGGTGTACTATGTGAGGTAGTTTGATCGAGTAAGTAATAATGGGGTTAGAGAGAGGTGTGGTAATAAGAAGAGTGTGATTGAGAGAGATGATGAGGGTGTAGTAAAATGGTTTGGACATAAAGAGTGAATGAAAAGAGAGGATGATAACAAGGATATTTTGTGTCATAAGCATAGGGATTACGAAGGGAGAGACCAAACTGAAGAAGGACGGATGGAATAAAAAAGATTTTGAGTGATCAGGGCCTGAATATGCAGGAGGGTGAAAGGCATGCATAGGGTAGAGTGAACTGGAATGATGTGGTATACAGGGCAATGTGCTGTCAATGGACTGAACCAGGTGATGTGAAGCAGCTAGGTGAAAACATGGAATGGGTTGTAGGGCCTGCTTGTGGATAGGTGTCTGTGGTTTTGGTAAATTACACATGACATCTATGGAGTGGATGTGAGCGAATATGGCATCTCTTCATCCGTTCCTTGTGCAGCCTCGCTATTGTGGGAAATGGTGAACAAGTATGAAAATCAAAACTTGTTTCTTTACTGATATAATTTCACCAAAATTCCAGTGGCAACAGGGACAGAGCATACAGTAATTAGGGGAGTCCAGAAAAAAGACAATTAAATTGGTACCTGAATTCAGACAACTGAGCTACAATGCGAGGGCAAGGGCTATAAGTCAGCCCACCAGGGAAAAGAAAAGAGACAGAGGTGACCTGATTACAGTAAAGTGAGTTTCTATATTAGTTTGACAATGGTGACTGAACAATTTTTCATGAGATGCAATGACAGAGTTACCAGAGATCATAACATGAAGCTTATTTGAAAGTACCTGGAGAAGAACTATTTTAGTGTAAGGTTGATGGATGGCTGGGACAGAATCATGATGAAACTGTAATTGCTAGCAGTATATAAGTGTTTCAAATGCTACTTGATAGAAAATTCAAAAGGTGGCCCCATGACTGTAAAATTTCCTATACTGTGCAAATAGGTAATTACCAATACAAAGTAAGCAAAGGTAAAAGGTACAAGAAAACATGCCAAAGGACTTAATCTGCTTTAAGATCAAACCCAAACCCTAATATCTTGCAAGATAAGTGTGCTTACCATTAAACTAAAGGGCTCATACTGAACTATGTGGAACTGCAGAGGAAAATTGAAGTGGAAGTCCCCAACTAAGAAGGAGTTATGCTCCTGGACTCTGTTATTAAGTTGAACTGTTTGTAAGTCGACCAATGTAAAGAAATGATGGCAGTGCACATAACATTAGAGCAAACACATATACCTGACTGTAATGATGTCAAATATTGAATTCTGAAGGATATGTAGTTAACAAAACCCCTCCCGGCAACAGTTGTTAAGAAAATTATCATGTTTAATGAGATCTGTCGTTCATAAGTATAAATGATTGGTTGTATATTGGATTTTTTTTTTTTTGAGGTCGTTCGTTAGTCGAGAAACCCCTAATTTATTTCTTTAAGATGGAAAATTGATACATACCCTAGTACTCTGCACAGAAAGTCAAGAAATCCACCTTTTAATGGTAACTTCATAGTTCGGAAATACTAAATATGATTTGGTATAGGATTTATGACTAAAATGTTGTGTGACACGTAGATCAATTATCCTCTCTGAAAAAGAACATGCAAAGCAGTGAGTCTTTTGTATGATGTAGACGGTGTTCAAGATTGTTCGATTGGTTATTACCGCTTTACGATGACTGCTTTAATAACCCACGCAGTCGAAATATCTAATGTTCAAGTAGGCAACCAATCGTAGCCGTATCAGAGAACTTTAGTATTATTATATTTCTTCCATTATACTCGATCGCCGTTTCCCGCGTCAGCGATGGAGTGCCAGGAAAACAGACGAAGAATGGCCCGTCCACTGTGATTTAGAGTCTAGTTTTTGCAACCTTGAATGTTCATTGCTTGTGTGAGCTACTGGCTTGATTATAGCAGTAGTTTTAATTGCATATATTATTTACATATGTAAAATTCTACATCGATGTTAAGGCGTAAAATACTGTTCATTCCCTTATGGTTGTGATTAGTTGCCTGAACTGCTCGCCACCACAAGCGTGCGCTGGGACTGGTCCCACTGGCCTTGGTGGTCACAGCAGGTGTTCGCTAGCCTGACAACAGCAGAAGCTAAAATTGGGCGTAATGGCATCATCGATGAATATTGAGAGGAAATGTGATTTGTGAGTTAAATTTGAGTATAAGACACATGCAGAGGGATGATGAAGTACATTATATGCTGTTGTTTCTTAATTGATGTATGTCATTAAGGAACACAATTAATATTTAGTTTAGTTTGATACTGACGCCCATCATCTGGAGTAGCATAGTGACTCCCATTTCGGATAAGATAAATTGCGGTAAACTTACAGAAATTGAAATAGCGTGTAATGGTATATGAGTGATTCAGCAACACAGCACTAATTAATGCTGTACTGATTGATTTAGCTTTGCTATGGCAGTGTATAGTTTTCGAGAATGAATTAAAGGTGGCTGAGTGTGTTAGTTTTATATCATATTTTGCGATATCATACAAATCGTTATTGGTAAGGATAATGAAGACCCAGGATAATTGGTTAATTAAAGTAAAAGATGGTGAAACTTGTGTAAAGAAATCAACATGACATGACAGCCTTAACCTGCTCCGGCAGCCTAAAGTTATAACATTATGTTATTTGAAAAGTATCTCTTGAAATAAATCTATTCATGATAGTTTTTGTATTTTGAATATTTTTTGTATTATAGCTAATGTTCGTTTTGAAATTCAGGATTTCTTTATTGTTGTCATTTGTGATTGTGCATGATGACCGAATTATGTCATAACTTTGTTGTAGGACTTTGGATCTCTTTACTATTATCATGTGTTGCTTACGTGATGACTAAATACGTCTTTAAGGTAATATCTGATGCAGAATATGGGACTTAGATTCACCTATTCATTTGCAGTTGCCATAACGTACAGACATGTCAATCAAACTATACTGTCTCATCAAAATGGTTCTACCGGGCTAGTCCTACCATCCTCTTACAAGAACCATACACCTACTCAAACTTTGCGTATTATTACTTTTTTTTCACAAGCACTTTTGCCATTTCCTGTCCTCTCAAACACTTATAAGTATCTTGATGACAGAGTGTGTCAGATCTATGGCCCCTAACCTATGGCGTCATGGGGTACTAAGAATCTCCGGGATTCTGCCTGATTCTGCTGCCAGTGAGATGGAAGGCTTTGGCAGTAGTAGTGCCTACCCCTCCAATGACCTTTCCCTCTCTGTTACACCCTCCTCTTTCTATTCAATATACTAACACTCGTGGTGTCTCTAGTAAACTATCCTCAGTTGAGTGCCACCTGTCTAGTACCTCTCCCAATATCTTACTTCTGTCTGAGACAGTTGTCTAATGATGTTCTCACTCGTCCCTTTTTCATATCTAACAATAACATCCACTCACGATTCTGGTTCAAAGGTGGTGTTTGTGCTTATTCCAACATCAATACACCTGTTACATGCCTCAGTGGCCTTGAGTCTCCATGTTTTGGTGTTATTGGCTCAAGGTCTGTCTCCCTACTTCCACACTTTGCCTCTGTTTCACCTTTTGCGCTCCTAATTCTTCAAATTTTATATCCTTCTTCGAGTATCTGAACTTTTGGCATGAGACTGTGACATCCTCTCACCCGCAAGGTTAGATCCTCTACCTCAGGGATTTCAACGTTCACCGTAGGGAATAGTTGAATTCCTCCCATACAGATGGTGGAGGGACTGAAACCCTCATGTTCTCCATTCTCAATGATTTGGAGCAAATTATATCTCACCCTACCCATATACCTGACTGCTGTGACCACTTTCCAATATTCTTGATTTGTTTTTCATCTTCAGTCCATCCTGCACTCAGTCTCACCCCCAGTTGGTTCATCTGATCACACTCATAAATGTATCCATTCCAACAACACTTGCCTCTTCAGCAGCCCCTTGTAAGTGTGAACACTGGCACCTGAAGAAAGCTGACTGGAATGATTTATGTAACTTACTTGTTTTCTGACTGTCCTGGGGTAAATTACTGTCTCTTATCTGGTGATGCTTTTGTCTCCATCAAATGCATAGTAGAGGTTATTCTTGTGAGAATGGAAACACTTATCCCCTCTTCCTCCAAGACAACCTTATCATCCAGCCCATGGTTCAACCGTTTTTGTTCTGAGGCCATTCAGGCAAGGGATCTGGCATACTGGGCTTGGAAAAATTCTCCTTCCTCCGGCTCCCATTCAGCTTTTATCTGCCCATAATCACTGCAAGCACATTTTTTGTGAGGCTGTGTTCCTTTATTCAAAGGAAATACAATAACCTCTCTTTGTCATCCACTGATAGGTCTTTCTGGTCTTTATATTCAAATTTGTTCATCCTAAATAGTAAGAATGACAACGTTAAACCTTGTCAGCTTATGAACGTGATCTATCCACTGATAGGTCTTTCTAGTCTTTATATTCAAATTTGTTCATCCTAAATAGTAAGAATGACAGCGTTAAAACTTGTCAGTTTATGAATGTGATCTATCCAGGAAATATTTTGAATAAACAGGTGTTAGTGTTACCTTATGGATGTAAATATTTTCCTATGTATTATTTGCTCACATTAACAATTCTTTATATTTATTCTTAGACACAATTGCTCACTATCCCTATGCCACCCACAGTACTATAGATTTTTGGTTTACTATGGTTGGCAACCCAATCCCAGTTCTGTTATAAAAACCTCAAGAATTGGCACTGTCATACTTAACGTCCAAAAGATGTATCATTCATGAACCCCTTCATGCTCCACTCTCCCCTCCTCAGTTGTACATAATAAGTCTGCTGGAATATAAACCCCAAAAATCTTGAATGTAAGCTTACAGTCGAGGGAGCTCTTCCCTCCAGCAGATTGTGTGTCTGCATGTGTCTGTGTGTGTCACAGAGACAGTAGAATATGATAGGTCCCAATACATATTGTTTCATTGTAATTGGTCATACCAATAATGCACATTTGATTATGATAATTTTCTCTGTTTCAGCTGCACAAGCAAATCTCAGTACACATGTCCTCGCTGCAATGCTCTGTATTGTTCTTCAAAATGCTACAAACACCAAAGTCATGCTCAGTGTTCTGAGAGATTTTATCAGGATATGGTTGAACAGGAGGTAAGAACAATAATTGAATATTTCTTTCCAAGGTCTGATAATCTTGAAAGCCTTAAGAAGATTACTATATTCCTAAGGGGTTAGTAACCTTTTAACCTGCCTCCTGGTGAGGTTCTGTTCAATGCCTATCAGGCCTTGCTTTTCAGTACTAACAGCTCGCTAGCTCAGCTCAGGTCCACCCACAGTCAATCTGCGATAATGTCATCATTCTGCTGGCCATTGGTATCATCCTGCATCATAATTTTGTAGTGTATGGATGTATGTGGATGCCCTACTCCGAGATTCTTTAGGAGAACTTTAAAGACTTATCTTTAGAAATGGTACAGCAAGAGAACATCACACGTAAACGTTTTTTATTAACTTGGTTTTGAGCGTCCAGATATTAGTGACTAATATTTTGAAGGTACTGTATTATTAGATCAACAGTCAGTTATTTCAGAATTTTCCCAATTGAGAGGGATATTGCACAAATCTGAATGTTCTCTTGCTTCTGAGTAAGGAGGGCTGCACAGCCTGTGAACTCTCCTGCCCTAGTTGGCAAGGAGGGTAATATATTGGCACCACCATGCAGGCTTTCAGAACATGAACAGACAAGCACTTGGATTAGTTGAGCAACTCCGTTCATAGGCTATGCGCACCTCTTCACTTAGCAGCAAGAAAATATTCAGACTAGTGCAATATCCTTCCAAGTCAAGGTACTTCTGAAATAATTGACAGTTGTTCCATTGATAAGTTTGAGATGATAAGGATCACTTTATATTAAAACACTCATACCCCAGTTGAAATACATGTTCTCCGTGCCTTCAAACATAGTTTAGGTGTCATGATTTCTTGTATCTTTGTAGAGATACTTTCTAATGTTTTATGTAATATTCATTATACTGTTAATTAAATGTAATGTGGTGTTAGCCTCCAATGATGACATGATATGTCAAAACATTTGAAATTTACTAAATGCTATTCAGGATGACTGGTAATTATGTTTCTCCTTTAGATTTTATTTTTCTGATTTCATATTCAGCTGTGCTGCAAAGAAAATATGATTTTGCCAGTCTTATAAAAGTATGGACTTATTCAGTCTTTTTCATATCATTACTTACTTGAATTAGAACAGCAGTATATGTTTGACAAAATTTAGATTAACTGAAATGAGTGTTGTATGTTATTGTATTTTTGTTTAAATCAATACCAACCCTATCAACTGTCCAAATGTATTTTGTGAGTGAGTCTTTCTGTTTAGTTCTGTATATTTCTCAGCTTCTGTATGTTTTGTATGTGTGTAGTCATTCAAGCTTATTCTTCTTTTGGTATTTTTTCCAACAGCTTCACAGTGGAAAAGTATCTGAAGAGTCGCACAAAAAAATGATGGAAATCCTCCAGCATTTGAAAACTGGAGACACAGTAATGGGTGATGAGGGTGAAACTCTTGATTCGGATGATGAGGAAGATGAGGAGGACCTGGCTGTCCGAATGGCAGGTACAGGTTTCTCATTTTTATGTCACAGTCTCTGAGTTATTTTGTTATTCAGATTACACATTCTCAGATCCCTCTTTACAGGTTGTTAGCTTTTACTGTACTATTCATTTATCACTGATAATTGATTGTTCCTTGTGCAATATCTCACTTTATAGTATGGTGGCTCATACAGATTTTTCTTCATTTTGCACATGGCTTGAATGCCTTCACCGAATTGCTGCTTTCATATACACTTACTTGCTTGCTTTATCCTTTCAACTTAACCTCAGCCTTCCACAATTCCGACATACCCTGACCTCACTCAAACATGATCTTCAAATCACTCTCCATATTCATTCTTTACACTTGTCCATAACACTTGTAATGTTCCATCATTCATATTATCTTTCACTTTGGAGTACCATACTGATGTATTATTACTTCATTACTCACTCGGGCCACTCTCCAAACTTTCCAGCCACCTCATAGAAATCCTTAGAATGTTCTAAGGGCTTGCATTCTAAGTTTGCAGATTGCACCACCAGATTGCACCACTGCTGACAACCCTTCTCACAACTGAAGGCCAAATTTCCTATTATCTGTCTTTCAAAACTATGTATATCTCCACATGTATTTCACCATCATTGCTGAAATAAGGGTGAACTCCCAAGAAAATATTATCTCAGAGGCTCCAAGCTATTGATTGTATTTTAAGCCATTGTCAGTCCATAATAGGGAAGCATCTGACTTTATTTTCCCATAAAGTTATTCATACCTTTTCTTCACATGTGTATGAGAGTTATTAGAAAAATCATTGCCAAAACATCCACTTAAGTATTTAAACTGTTGTATCCACTCCATTTTCTGCCCATCCAGTCATGCAGGATTTAAAATTCTTATTCCCCCGTCCCAAATATAATTGTTATGGCTTTATTTCCATTACATTCATTTTTGTTATACTCATTCTCCTTCAGAATAATTTCACCTTGTGTATAACTCTTTTCCAAGTACTGTGAATCATCCATAGACAGTTGCAGCTCCGCTCTTTTTCTACTTGCTAACAAAATGAATTCATGGAGTTTGTGCCAGTTTGTCACGATAAAAAGCTGGCTACCATTAGAAGTGAGAATGTAGTTTCATTGTACGTGATGGATGCCAAGTTATAAGTCAAATAGTTGAAATACTACAAATTAATGCATTTTTAGCACATGCTATTTTTACAGTTTTTTAATTACTTTTTGGGGGGGATTAGTAGCAGTTGGATATTGCTATGGTGTGTTTTTAGTTTACCTTCACAAAATAGAGGAGGAACTATTCATCTGTTCTCTTACCCGTGTTATTCACATCTGTTTTATATCAGAAATAAGTTTTCAGCAACTATTTGATGTAAGGTCACATGACTTTGTTTACAAATGCATGATTACTTAGCATCCCATCTAAAGTATTTAACATACTAACATTACATGCCTTAGGAGCAAACTTCATAATCAGTGATCACCATTGTTCTTTGATATAGATATGACATATGATAGATTTGTCAGAGATAAAAGGGGGAAGTGGGAGGGGGATATCAAGGAGGTGGAGGGAGAAAGTAAAGGAAACTTTATGGTATTGGGACTTGAACATTCGGGAGGATGAAAGGCATGCATGGGATGGAATGAATTAGGTCAGTGTGGTATAAAGGGGTACTGAAGTGCTTGGGTTGGTCTTTTGTCCATCTGGGTTTTGTCATGCCTCCTTCACTCTTCCCCCTTTTATTAACAATTTTACTTCTTCAGCAGATAATCAAACACACTTATACAGATAACTCAGTGCTGCATTTCTCTGCTCCATTCCCTCTTTTCCAACTTGCATTTTGTCTCAAAACAAGTTTCTCTGTAGACTCAGACTTAGGTGGTTATACTCAGACATAAAGGGATGACCAATTATGATTACATCTGATTTGGAATCATCAAGCCAAGAGGTACTAAGATTGGTTGAAAAACTTGAAAAAAGTTGGAATTCATAGGAATATTCATAAAGCTGATAGACCAGGGGAAGAGAGGGGGGGGAAAAAAGCAAAAAATATAGCCAAAGACAAATAATGGAATATACCAATGAAGCAAGTGAACACAGTGCTGCAGAGAGGTCAGCAGTGTAAGACAGTGGTAATGGTAGACTGAAATCATTATATACAGATGCTGATGAAGTGGTAGTACATGGTAGAGTTGGAATTTAAGGATTGTGTAAGGGAAAATGCAACTGATGTTGTTGGAGTTGTGGAAACAGCTTTTGAAAGAGATGATATCTTGCCTTTTCTGGCCAGATGGGTACATGATAATAAGGGAGATAGAAAACAGAAAGGAGGAGGTTTAGCTCTCTTGATAATAAATAAACCTTGAGTTTTAGGAAACAGTAGTAGATGGCCCATTCAGATATCATAATTGGAAGGATAACTTTTGGAAAGAAGTGCATATTTGTTTTGATGGTTTGTGATCCTCCAAAGAATTTTAATGATCCAGAACAGATATACAGTGACTAATGGAGGAACATTTAGGATAGTACATGAAACAGTAAATCCTGCTCTTCTCAGAGAAGGTGAAATATTGATAATGGGGGATTTCAGTTTGATGATGGAATCATGGAGATGAGTTCCTAGAGTGTGTACCAGAAAATTTCCTATACCATCATATACACAAGAATAAGAGGGATTGATTCACCCTTGTTACTTAATCATATCTTTTCACAAACTAACATAGACATTAAAGATATGAGATGTGGTAGCTAGTGACAAACCTATTTGTGGATATTGTTTTGTTTGCTGAGAGTGAAAATGAGTTGCATCAGGTTGTAAGTTTGATTTATGATTTATGTGAGCAAAGACAATTGAAGATAAATTCAATTAAAAATAGATTAATGTTGTTTGAAAGGAAACAATGAAAGTGTATTATTTTGCAAAGCCCCATGGAATGAGAGAAGAAAGTGTACTAAACTGTGTTATAGATATGGAGGAGGGAGGGGGGAGGAAGACTGGGAGCTATCTTCAGGAGATTTGGTGATATGAAAGGAGAGATAAGGGAGAGAAAAGTAAAGAGTAGAAGAGTCATTAGGTCCCACAATAGAATGATAAGGGTAGAGGTATGAGTATGAATGTGATGAAAGGATTAAGGGACGACATTGTCCTCCCGACCCTGGCCTATGCAGCCAAAACATTGATATGGGATGAGTCGCAGAGGTCAAGAATTCATGCTGTGGAAGTTAATTATTTGAGAGGAGCATGTGGTATGACAAGATGGAATGACGAAAGTATGAGGGGGGAGTATGAGAGATTTGGTATAGCATGGAATGCAAAGGGAATGAATTTTGGTGCAGTAGAGTGGGTGAATGTAATACTTTGAGGAGGTTTAGGCATGTGGAAAAAATGCAAGAGTGGAGCTTACAAGGAGAGTGTATAATAGTATGATTAAAGGTGTTGTTATGAGAGGATAACCACCTGTTGCATGGGGAATTAGATTGGAAGAATATTGGAATGTGAGAAAAATGGGAAGAATGTGTGGAATGGTGTATGTAAGGGAGTTATGTAAGGACAGGTATAAGTAGAAGCTCTTTAGCCATGGCCACCCCTTTGATGGGAGTTTCCTGCGGGAATGGGTATTGGAGATATAGACAGATAGAGAGATATATGATATATCACTTAAAAAAGTGATCGTGTGATACTTAAGTTTGATTATGTGGTAAATTAGGAAGTTAAAAGAGCAGAGATGAGACAGGACTTGAGGAGGAGATATTACTGTGTAAACTACACAGAACTTAGTTATTTCTATGGTAATGTAGATTGGGATATGGAGTTCACCACCTTTTCTTCAATCACCACTCCCATACATTTTACCAGGTAATCAGATTTTTATATACCTGTGTAGTGCGAATGTTTACTTTTGTTTCCCATTGCCTCTATACAGTGGCATTATATAGCCATTTTTCCAATCCTCAGTCACCTGAGGCAGTTCAGCTATACTTACATTAGAAATCATAACAAACCAATCAGCAGCATTCTTAACCATTTACTCAAGAAATTCAATTGCAGTCCAGTTCACTCGAGCAACTTTTCTACTCCCCATTGTATACAGGCTTTCACTAACTTTTTTCTTCTTACCAAACCACTTGCTCTGACTTGCTTCACATACCTAAACATTCAATACAACATACATATGTCACCGACACTCCTCCTAAGTACTTGCTCCAATTCCTCTCTTCCTCTTCTTTACCTGCTACCCCTCCCCCATCTTCTTTCTTCACTGATGCTTCCATTTGCTGTTTTATGTTCCTCATACTAATTGCATCCCTTAACAGCATCTTATTCTCCTTAAAGTCTGCCAGTACTTTCTCATCTCTTATATTCCCTTTTTCATCCCCTTCACCTTTTTCTTGACCACCTTCCACTTCCTCTTGTACATCTCCCAGTCACTTGCACTTTTTTCTTACAGTTAACATCCATACACTTCCCTTTTCTCTCTCACTAATAATTTAACTTTCTCATCCCACCACTCGCTATCCCTTTCTCACTTCCCACATCCCATCTTCCACATGTCATATGTTTCTCTCGCACATGTAGATATTGTTTCCCATTAATATTCTCCTCCCGACCCACTCCATTAGTTTCATTTACTCTCAATTTTTCCCGTTCTTCACCTATTTTCTCCTGGCATCTTCTAACAGTTTACCATCCTCCTCCTCTCCCCATCCGTATTATTTCCTCTTTCTCTAAAGCCTCTACAAATTTTTCACCCTCACATCCATCAAGAAGGGATAAGACTTTCCACCAGTTATCTCAGTCAGCTCATTTACATGCAAAAGTCTCTCATTAGTACACTTAGCATTTAGTACATAATCCAGTAATACCTACTTACCATTTACCCCACTCACCCATATATACTTATGCATGTCCCTTTTCTTAAACCAGGTATTCCCAGTTATCAGTAAATTTTCATCACAAGCTGTTTACCATTTTCTTCCACAGTATGTATCCTTTACCCTTCTGAGTGTACCCTCAAATTGCCACATTACTCATTCTTACATTCAATCACCTATCACAACTTCTTGATCCCTTGCCTCAAAATTGTTGATAGACTCACTTGGCTCGTCCTAAAACACTCACCTCTCTTCCTCACCTCTCTCATTACTGTTTATAAGCACAGACATTCGTTCACCTCTTGTAATTCTCTTTCCTTTTTCACCCATATCAGTCTGGGGCTCACTTCACACATTCCGACAACTCCTTTAGTGGGGCATAGTCTCATTTGTTAATTGGATTATGTGTATTGTGATGTATAATGGTATAATGTATGCCTGCTTGACTGCAATGTAATCCCTGAAGTGGATTGATAAAGTACCTATCTATCTGTTTATCTATCTATCTTTCTATGTATTTATCCATCTATCCATCTATCTGTTTATCTGTGTGTTTGTTGAAGCATAATATAATTCATGAGTATATTTCAGATGTTGATCTAAATGATAGTGAAACAGTATGGAAGAAACTTACTGAAGAGGAACGGCAAGAATTTCGTGAGCTTGTTAATAAAGGAGGTTTTGAGCATTTGATTCCTCCGTGGAATCCTTGGTGGGAACAACAAGTGCCAAGAGTTCAAGAGATCAAACCAGGCAGCGAGTGTATGCCAGGGTATGATGTTGGCTGTCCAGAGATAATTGAGGTTTCCCCTTTTAGTGAAATGATGGTAAGGCTACTGTTTTGTGAAAGGTGGTGAAAACTTGTTCAGGTTTTACTTTTTCAGGTCACTTTACTGTTGTTTTATGTTAGCTACCATTTAGCTACTTACCTGTAACTTTATCACTTCAGTACTTAGAAGTTAAATGAATGATCCCCACCTGTTAATACCTGCACCTCATGAATTGGTCGCATACTGCTAATCAATCATAGGTAACACAGATGAGTAGATAGAAGTAGTGAACATGATTTTCATAAGCTATGAATGATATTTGTTAGTATAAAGCAGTTAGGTTATGCCCCAGATTGTGCTTAGACAGCACAGAACTGATGAGAGATTAGTTTCCAGTGGGGAAGGTTTAGTATTAACCCTTTGGTGAGGCAACTGTAATAATTTTCCTTCCTAAATGGAGGCAAAGTTTCAACATAAGAAATCATATTTTTTAAAAGTTTGTTCTTATTATTAACTTGAGTGCACTTTTATAATGAAAGTGATATACAACTCAAGCTGTTGAGTAATTTTTTTTTATGAT
The DNA here is from genome assembly GCA_032361705.1 of Panulirus versicolor. Lineage (NCBI taxonomy): Eukaryota > Metazoa > Arthropoda > Malacostraca > Decapoda > Palinuridae > Panulirus > Panulirus versicolor. Next base: position 14,097 of record JAUUDZ010202521.1, on the reverse strand, counting down.
TGCTATGCACGTTTTAACTTTCAATACTATAGACTGATATGTACACAAGCCAGGCAACTCCTTCTGATGAATATTTACATATCATTTTGTACCTGTATTTCAAGACTGTGTGCTGAGCCTAGTTGGAGTCTAAGGTGGAATTGCACAAAAATTTCTCCCACTGTAATTCATCCTCCAGAAATACTAATGACGTCACACTTTTTTTTAGTTTTCTAGAAAGGAAACTGAGCAGCTTTTAGCTAGATATAGAGGACCAGGCAGATGTTCCTGAAGTACTTGATGATAGTGATGAATTTTGATGGTATGGAAAGTGATGTTATGGACACAAGTGCCTCGAGCATTGAAAGTTGACCATCATATGGCCGGAGAAGGTGTTTCTTAGCAAAAGCAGAGGCAGCATTGCTAGCACATGCTTAACCTTGACAACATTACTGGTACAGCAAGTACTCTACAGACTTTTATGATTTTGCTGTTGTGAAAAATCTGTCACTGAATCGCATTGATTATAGCAAGAAAAGACTTACAAAAGAAGATAGAACATGAAAATTAGTAATCAGTTTTTGGTGTAATTGAAATAAATAATGAAGCACACAGTGGCAACTCACTTGACACCAAGGCCTTATTCCTGCTCTTTTTAGTGCTTTGTGCTGAAACATCTATGAAATATTTTTACATTATTGGAGAGAAACTAGTGATTGAAATATATTTCTGAAATTATTTTTTTCAGTTAGCAAATATCTTTGAAATTATATGGTTAAATTACTTAAAAAGCATGAAATTTGAGGGTGGCGAGGAAAATTTACATAACAGCAAAGGGATTAACTTATACTTTACCCTTGCTAGGTGTATGAGGTACTTCATGAGTATTTCCTGGCATACCAAGCAAGTTGTTTGGTATTTTTCTCCTTTTCTTGCATACTTTTTTGCTGTTTCCTTTGTTAGCAGTGCAGTGCCAGGAACAGAGGAAGAATTGGCCTTATTTGCTTATATCCATTTTCCAGCTGTCATGTTAAATGACCAGTCCCCTATCCACAACCAGGCTCCTCAGACTTTTCTATGGCTTCACGTGTTTGCTTCATTTGCCTTGGTTCAGTTCATTTGCAGAGCACATCATCCCCTGCATACCACATTCCTTCATTTCACTCTGTCCCATTCTCACCTTTCATATCATGCATGTTCGTACTTAAGTACTTAAGACCTTGTTCACTCCATCCATCCATCTCTAGTTTGGTCACCCCCTTCTTAGCTATTCCAGTTTTGACATTTATATCCTCATTGTCATTTTTTCCTCACTCATTCTCTCCATATGTCCAAACCATTTCTAGCTCTCTCAACCATACTCTTCTTATTTCCAAACCTTTTTCTCTCCGAGTCATTACTTGATGAACCCTCTTCCTACTACATGTTGTTCTCAGAATTTTTATTTCTTATGCATCCACCCTCTTCTGTACATTGTCATTTATAGCCCATGCCTTACATCCATATAACATTGTTGGGACCAATATACCTTCAAGCATACCCATTCTGCCTTTCCAGATAACAGCCTCCCTTTCCACACATTCGTCAGTGCTCCCAAAACCTTCACCCCCTCACCCACTTTATGACTCACCTCCATTTCCTTGGCTCCATTCACAGCCATGTCCAATCCCAGATATATAAAACACTACTTCCTTTGATTATTCTCGATTCAAACGTGCTCCTCAGCTAACCTGTCTGCTGAATGTAATAACCTTGCTTTCATTTACATTTCTCCTTGCACATTCTGTTTTAAATTCAGACACCAACTTCTGCAATATCCCGCTTGAAGCTGCCACTAGTGCAGTGTAGGTATGTAAAATGTAGATATGTAAAATATATGGAAATATGTGTAAATAGTAACCATAAGTAGTAATATGTCATATGATTGATGTGGGTCACCAGGCTAACATCCTTCCCTGTGTACCAATCCCCACTACTCTTCCACCACTGCCTCTGTTAGGGGAATTATGTAATGTAGTATCTTTAGGCCTGTCATATGCTTTGTTAGCTAACTTTTTTCCTCGTATCCTTTACATTTACATGAATAGTGATGAAAGTTACAATATAATTTGTATCAGAGGCTACCACTACTCTTCCTCCACCCCTTCCTTGCTTTCTCTGTAATCTATTGCCAGTTAACTTCAGTACTTTACCATTGCCATATCAGTTATGCTGTCTCCCTATTTTGTACATATCCTCTACAGTGACATAATTTCATTTTATACTGGACAATAGAAAATATGAAGATCTGATCCAAATTGTTACATGCAATGTGCAAGTCAACTGGCATTAAAGAGTTAATTTGATCATTAATTCCTTTAGTCAGCTAGCCTAGGTCTTCACTCAAACAACACCTCATCATCTTTTTAGGATCCTACCTCTCTTAAGAGGAGTATTATATTCCTAAAGTTCCTTCACATCTTTTTAACTGTGTTCATGTCTTTGAACTTCATCCAGTTTACTTTACCAGTGCTGTGGTGCTAATTGTCATAGTCTGCTGATCATAGTTGAGCCATGTCTGTACCTTGATATATTTACTTCTACAAAGACAGGTGTTACCATATAGATTAGTCTGTAATTACTATCTTGAACATCCAGAAAATACATGAGGTATACTGTTTGAAATAGTTGAACAAATGTATTTCATATTGTGTTGGTTCTTCCACAGAAATCATCTCCTTCACCGTGCATACCATTCAACATCCTCAATGTCATAGCTGCTTATGCATGGACAGTACGGCTTTTCAATGGAGATCACCAGGAAAACAGCTTGGATGCTACTGAGGCCATTCTTGTACTTTCAACAGTATTAGCTTCCAATGCAAACTTTGAAGAAGCGGCAGTTGCAGTTGATAGTCCAAAAATGGAAGCACAGAATGTGAGTAAATACCCTCTCTGAGTTGATATTCAACCCTGAAATGACAGGCAGTATCATATCACAGTTTCACAAGGAGCTGACATTTAATCTTGAATTGACAGCTAGTGTCACATGACAGTTTTACAAGGAACTGAGGCCATAGTCCTATAACAGTCCAACTTTTCTTGTTTCTCTTCAAATATTCACCTTATATCATTCACCTTTCCTCAGTGCCAATACAGTCACCATTTTAACCTCATTCACTCAAGTCCTATATATTATACACTAAAGCCACCTCTCTTATCCACAGCTAGGCCCCACAGACCTTTCTGAGTGTTGCATGTTCCCTGGTTCAGTCCCTTTAGAGAACATTGGCCCCTCTGTATTATATCACTCCATTTCATCTATCCCATGCTTGCCATACACCCTCCTGCATATTCAGGCCCTTGTCAATTTAGAGAGCAATACCTTCATAGTCCAGTTGTTGTTCAAGCATGGAATGAGATCCCTTGCAATTCAAAGGATATTGCCTGTATAATATTCACATATTTCAGCATCCTTGGCTTATGGAGAGTGAAGAGTTTGCCTGCACTGTGAGAAATGATGTGTGGAAGATTCTTCAAGGTCCAGAGGCTACCAATCATACTTTTTATGTCAGGGCAGCTCTCTCTGAAATTCACATGTTGTTAAGCACATCTAGGATCTCCCTCTCGAAGAAGAAAAAATCCCCAGGTAATGTATTATCAACAGAGTTTTTTATGATGGTTTTTCTGTATTAGTGAAGTTGATTAATATTTTTTGTGAAGTTCCTCACCTACAGTCACGTGTGAAATGTTTAATTCGTATTTCATATTTTTTTTACTTTCATCATCAGTTTCTTTTGTTTCTTTTTTTTCATATATCATGGTCTCCGCATATATTTTGATATCATTTCTCTTGCTTAGCTTCTTGGATGTTTATCCCATTGTATACTTCCATCATACCTTTGATTTCTTATGAAGGATGAATATAGTTATCATTGTTGAATACTCTTCTTTTGCCACTCTTCTTTTTACTTTCTATTTTTTTATCATAATGTATTATGAGAATAAGGAAGATTAGTGGAGGATTATGTTGTTTGTATAGAAATATGAGATTGCTAATTAAGAAAACGGGAAATTTCAGCAGTATCTCATTATGCCATGCCAGTGGTGTGCTCCATGTCTTTAAACTCAGCACAAGTCTCCAAACATTGTTGTTTTTGCATTTCTCTATCTGCTCACTGTTTCTCCTTTTTTCTACCTCATCATGTTTCTTTCATTTTGTGTTTGCCCAGTTTGTAGAGTAATTGAGGATTGACTGTTCTTTTTACACATTTTGTTTCATAGTAAAATGAATCCTCATAGTGAAATGAATTCTCATAATTTTAGTCCATGTAAGATGTAGGATTCTTCAGTTTTGAATAGCTACTAAGATTTTTGAAAGATTGTTGCGACATTATATGAAGATTCAACTTCTTTTGTTCCAGAAATAGTAAAGCATATGTGAGTGTTTAGAGCAAAAGTTTTGAGATTGGTGTAGGAGTGAGACCATGTTGTGTGATATCATCTAAGCATTTCACTTTATATGTGGATGAGAGCGAAAATATGTAAACAATTCAGAGATTGAGTTAGATACTTGCTTCTTGGTGACTAACCTTTTTTTTAGGTGATAAAGTAATTTTAGTAGACAGTGCAAAGAAATTATTGGAGGTGGTGAATAAGTTGTATATGGTGTGTAAAAGAAAGAGGTTGTAATCTGATCTTGGCAAGAGTATGATGATGGTGTTTGAAACTCTTCTTTTGCCATGTAGAATAGATGAAAGTAGGAGGCCAAAGTGCATGGGTAGGATAGGTAGTGAATTGTTGGAATAGGTTAAAGAAATTCAGGTGTTTGGCTTTAGTATTATACATACAAAAAGGAGAAAAAAAGGAGAGCGTTGTCTGTGGAAGGAAGGTGATTAGGTACTTAGGGAGGATTATGAAATGTAAAATTGTGAACCCAAATGCCATAAAGAAATGAGAGACAGCATATTTCTGCTAACCTTAATTTGTGGTTGTGAAAGTTGTACATATAAGGTCTCAGACAGTTACAGGATTCAAGGTGCTGAGATGAGTAGCTTGAGTGGGTTTTGAATTGTCAATAGATAGGATAGAGTAAGTATTGGGGAAGTGTATAGGAGGTATGGGGTACTGAAAAAGATGTGGGATGTGTTGGCATAAAGTGGACAAAGAGGGTGCATGTTGATGGGCTGATACAAATCATACATAGGAAAGAGATACTTCGGAACAACAGATAACAAGAGACTTCATACCTTATGGTGAGGTTATCCTCTTGATTACAATAATAGTTTTGTAAGTTACTACTTTATTTAAGATAGACACATTAAAGCAGAAGGCATTTTCCTACTCTTCTCCTTCTGTTACAAGAACCAGCAGAAAAGTAGCCATATAGTGTGTAGAAGGTATATGACCATGGGAGTATTATACAAATATGTGAATGAGAAAGATATCTTACTCTGTTACTGAATTGGGATTCTCCAGAAGGAGGATTAGAGTTGATAAGAGAATGTTCTAAGTTAACAATAATTTTAAAACTTTTTTTTTTTAACATGCTTATTTGACGATGATTGGTATCAGTGAAGTATTTGTCTAGCTATTATAGAATGGTATTAATAATGCACATACTGACATCTAATTATGCTTTATTCCATTGTTCTGCTGTTCTACAGGTGAAAAATAAAACCTTTACTCCTGTTAGTATCATGCCTCCTTCCTTTTGATTTCACACCATCATTTTTAGTCACTGAACCTCTATCTGATATGAGGAAATTTCGGTGTGTTGCTAAATTATATAGTATTTTGAGTACTTCTGTAAGATCTCTTCAGAGTCTGTGCTTTTTTAGAGAAAACACTAGTAGATCTCAGACTATTTTTTTTTGGTAGCCTCTTTTGTCAGTTTTGCTGTTAGATTTGTTGCTGTTCTATGGATATGCTGTAGTTTTCTTTGTTTTTCATCAAGTTAGGTGATGAGAATTGAAATGTATTTCTTGTGAAGTCTGACTTGGATATTTTAAAGATTAAGTAGCGTGTCATTCATTTTATAGTTCATATTTCTGGCCATGAAACTTATCCTTTTGTTCCTTTTTTATGTACTCTTTGGCAGTGCTTTACAAATTTTGGGTTATTATTTATTATCACTCCAAGATGGCTCGAGAAGATAATCTGTTGACTGTTGATTGGAGGAAAAGGCATTTGGATTGAAGATTTTGGGTTATAGGAGAGCTCTTGGGAGTATGGTGAGGAAAAAGTAAAGAAAAAAGGAAAGGAAGAATGTAGTAGATCTTGGAGATCGATCCAAGGGCTTCATATTGTATTGTCTCTTTGTTCTTGTATTTCTAGTAATGATTTAATGAGCATTTTGTATTTATTTCAATTTTCTTGCCAGAATGCATTACTTTGCATTCATCTACAGTGATGTCCATTTACCATGTCTCTGACTGCTCCACCAATATGTCTGAATTCCTTTGAATTAACCAGTTTGTTCCTTGTCCAGGTCATTGATATAGATAACATAAAGGATGGGTCCCTGGACTGAGCTTTGTTGAACTTCATTTGTCATATTGAGCTGGTTGGATGTTTCCCTGTTTTTTCTGTCAGTAAGCCAGTATGCTGTCTACACAAAAATTTGATTTTCTATGCTGTGGGCTTAATTCATGGAACAACCTCTTATGTAATACTTTGTTGAAAGCTGTTTGGCATTCGTTTAAGTATGTAACTATGCTGATCTTATGACTAACTGACTTCCTACAAAGAGGTGTTGCTCTCTTCTCATCCCCACACTGAATTCCTCTGTGCAAGGCATTTCAGTGTACATAAAGATTGGCCTACTTTTACCCAGGATAAACATGATGGAGTAAAACCTTATTTTCCCTCCTAAATGGTCTGGATTGAGAAAGCAAAAACCTAACAGAGCTTTCTGATTGCCATAACCAAATGTATAACCCTAACAGAGCTTTCTGATTGCTATAACCAAATGTATAACACAACTGACCTCTTTTTTGTTAACCTCTGAACCATTTTTTTTGTAGATTTGCTGTTTCTCTCCCCTTTAAGTCCTTTGATCACAATCATTGCTGTCATTTTCATGTGGATATACTCGGCTTTCCCTCCCCCTCCCCTCTTCCATGTGGCATCGTGAGAGGGCTTAGTTGACTTCCTTGTACAGTTTTTGTACTAACTTTCCCTAGGACTATCACTGCTCCAGTGGCCAGGATAGGCTGCAGTTGTATCAGACATATAGTAGATATCAACTTGGCTGGACTAGATCTTATGTCTCTGGTTCTACTTAAACTTTATCCTGTCAACTAAGGTTTGGTCACTCTTACCCTGATACTTGTCACACCCAGGACAGCACATTGGGCCATTAGACCTTTTTTTCTTATGAATCTCATTCCGCATTCAGTCTGCTTATGATTATAAAGGAGCTGTTATTTGTAGAGTCAAACACGCTTTATATAAAAGGTGCTGATTTTACTTCCTCTTTAACTGGTAAATTTTTCATATCCTTTGCCAAAAGTTTCTCCAGTAATTTCTGTAATTCAGCCTTTCTTCTTTTTAGAAGTTGATTAATTTTTAGTTAACTCTCCAATTGATAAAACTTTTCTTTCCAGCATCTTGTTTCATGTAATTACACTTTGCATGATTCTGCTTCTACTTCAGCCTCACTTTTTCCTCCTCCTCCCTTTCCATTCAAACCTACACTCTGAATATCCTGTCTCTTTCCATTGCAGAACCTAAGAACCTTTTCTTTATTCACATTTACTTTCAACTCTTTCCCCATTCACATACTTTCCCAAACTCAAAAACCAGATTCTTCAGTTTCTCAGCAAAATTTGTCACTAGCACTGTGTCATCAGGACAGGGATCCCCAATCCTGACAGATTGCAGACCTGTCCCTCTCTCCAAAACCTTTGCATTCACCTCCCTCATTAACCCATCCATAAACAGATTAAACAGCCATGGTGACATCACACACCCCTGCCCCAAACCTAACTTCACCTAGAACCACTCACTCTCCTGTCTCCCTACTTGTACACATGACAAGCTCTTGTTGATAAAAAGAACTCTTTATTGCTTCTATTCGCTTTGATTCCACAACAAAATTTTATGACACCCTCCATAAAGCATCTCTGTTGACCTTGTCATATGCTTTCTCTGGAAATATAAGTGCCACATACAAATCCTTATGTTCCTCTAAGTGTTTCTCAACCGTATTCTTCAAAGCAAACACCTGATTCATGCATCCTCTACCACATCTGAAACCTCATTGTTCTTCCTAAGTTTGATGCTTTCTGCATGACACCTCACTGTTGGTCATCACTCTCCCATACTACTCACCTAGATGCTTTGTGTAAGCCATCATCTGAATCCATGTACATACTCCAATACAACTTACCAGGCACACCCAGAAAACTTGTACCTCAGTAATTTGAACTTTCAAATCTATCCCCCTTACCTTTATACATCGGTTATGCACAGGCATTCTGCCAGTTCTTGGGCATCTCCCATGAGCAGTACATGTATTGAAAATCGTAGCTTAGATGTCAACAACACTGTCACTCCCTTTCATAAGAAATTCATCCGCTGTCCCATCCACTCCAGCTGCTTTGCTACACTCTATCTTATGCAGAGCTTTTACCACCTCTTGTCTTTTACAAAACCACTTGCCATGACCTTCTTACTTTTCATACCTCCAGCTCCAAAACACTCCACATATACTACCTCATCATCTTGCACATACAACAGTCCTTCAGCATACCCACTCCATCTCCTTTTCATCTCATCTCTGCCTGGAACTACTTCCCCATTTGCTCCTTCACTAATACTTCTATTTGTTTTCCTGTTTTTCTCACACTTTTAACATCCTTTCACATTTTCTTACTTTTCCTAAAGTTTGCTGACTCTAACTCACCCCAACACTCTTTACCATCTTCTTTCAGTCCTTGCACCTTGCCGCTTTATCTTCTACATCTCCCAATCACTTGCACTCCTTTCCTACCAGTAATGCCCAAACACCTCTCTTTTCTCCTTCACTAGTGCTAGCACAAGTTCCTCATCTCATCACTCAGTACCCATTTCCACATGCCTGTCTCACACCTTCTGCATGCCACACACCTCTCTTTCACATGTTATCCCAATTTCTCAAGATACCTCTCATTTCTTGCGCTGTGCTCTGCGTTAGCCATAACCCTCTGCATCGCCACACTCCCAAACAACTTACCAGGTATACTCAACAAATGTGTACCTATGTAATTCTAGCATTCACTTTTGTTCCCCTTGCCTTTATACAGCTTCATTATACAGGCATTCTGCCAGTTCTCAGATACCTAACCATGAGCCATATGCACTTAGAAAATCTTGACTGACCTATCAGTAACAGTATAACCCACTTTCTTGAAAAGTTCAACTGCAGTACCATCCACTGCCACTGCTTTGCCACACTTTATCTTATTAAAGGATTTCATCACCTCTCTTCTTTTCACCAAACAGTTTATATGACATTTACCTCCACATCCAAAATACCCCTTATCTTCCACCCTGTCAACATGCAACAGTCCTTCAAAAAACTCACTCCATATCTTCTTGACTTCATCTCTGCCTGTTACCACTTCCCCTATATACATATCTTCATCAAAGCTTGTACTCAGTTATTGACCAGCACTGAGGGGAGATTTGAACAACAGGGTTGGCTGTGGTCCAATTGACTAGCTAAGAATGTGTTCCCATATTGGCCTATGTGTGATTCATGGTTAGCAACACAAACCACTACAGTACAGATGCCCATGCTTTTATCATTTAATTTGATTGAAGAAAGGTTTCTTGAGATTTAATTTTCAGTGCATTTTCTATAACCTTATTTGAAAATGTGTTTTATATTCTCAGGCTTTGACACTTTCCCTTCTTATACTGCCTGATTGTAAATGCTGTTTGTGGCTTACTTTGATAGCCTGGGAGAGATGTCATCAGGACCATTTTAAGTAACTGGACTGATGCTGACAGTGTCTTTCTTAGAATATTGAAGGAAGTAAGGGAATAAGTAGCATTTATGATCACCAAAGTATTCAGTTCATTACAACAAGAGGAGAAAGTGCTAACTGACTGGAAGCTTATGGTGTAACACCAGTTTTCAGAAGAGAAGACAGAAAGTGGATTTCAGAATACTATTCTATAATGGTCTTCCTCTGAGTCATGCTTAAATGCTTGGAGTAATCAGAGATGAAGTGAGTATTTCTCGATCATGAAATAACTGATAATCAGGATACAAAGAAATAGGATGATGGGAATATTGATGGTATCCTGGAGGGGGAAAGTGAGGTGTAATTTGGGGAGGGGACCCAAGAAGATATGTTTTAGCAGCCAGGAGACATGTTTTCTGTGGTCACCCTGTACAGGAGAGTTCCAAGATGATCAAGAATAAGAGATATAGATAGATAGATAAATGAGCAAATAAATGATTTGATAGCGGATTGATAAGTTGAACCTTGATCTTATTCACATTTACTTTCAACTTTCTCCTTTCACACACTTTTCCAAAATCAGTCACCAACTTCTACAGTTTCTCACTAGAATCAGCCACTAGTGCTGTATCACTGGTGAACAACAGTTGACCTACTTCCCAGGCCCTCTCACCTATGATTTGAATGGAGAAAAATTGGGGGAAGTGTATGGGGGTTTATGTGTGGATGGGCAATTCTTCGTCTGTTTCCTGGCGCTACCTCGCTGACGCTGGATACAGCGATCAAGTATAATGAATATGAATATAGATAAGTTGATGGGAAAATGAATAGATTAAAAAAGAGATAGGTGGCTAGATTGTCTCCTGCATTAAGCATCTCTGAACACTATGTAGTTTTCAAATTTTGTGTCAGTATTAGTTACCTTTTCTTCCTTAGTATCCAGGAGGGTTATTACTTCTATGTAAGACATCCAGTTGATTTGTGACGGTGCTTTGGTTTACTCAGAGAGTCATCCTTAGACATTTACCTTATGATCACCTGAAAGTAGACAATGTTAGCAAGTGAATTCATAGTAGCCCTCATGTAGGAGCCTTTCACTCCTTTCTCATTGCAACCTATCTTCACTGGTAGACAATATATGAACCAACTGGTAGCCATTTTCAGTCTGTTATCCCATTTAGTCTGCTGAAGACTGTCTCTTATCCTGCAAGAAACTAGTAAGCATTTTATTGGAGCAATGTCTATTTGACTCTGTCGTTTCCCTTGTTTTCAGGAGTCTCACACTACATTTTTTCCTCAGGCATTTAATATCGAACACATTCATTTTCTTCCTGTGTTTTATATTCAAGGCCCAAAACTTGCTTCTATAAAACAGTGTTTGGACTACTGTGCCTTCAAACGTTCTCATTTGGGCAATCATTGGCACTGACCTTTCTTCCCACACACTCATTAATGTTTGCAAAATCTTACCTCCTTTTCTAACCTGGCTCTCTTCAGCCTCCATTGTGGCATCACTGCCGAAACCATTCCTAGGTACCTCAAGTTCTCCACTTCCTCCAGATCCTCCCTATTTAAACTCACATTCTTATCTTGCCCCACAGTTGCACCTCTTCACCCATTTTTTATTCACATTAACTTTCACATTTCTTTACATGCTTTTTCACAGTCTGTCACCAGCCTTTAGAATCTACCACCAGAAATATGTCATCCACGAACAGCAACCACTTTCCTTGCCTTGCCTACCTTCCTACCTGCAGGTGCACTCCTTGCTTGAAGACCCTCACATTTAATTCCTTAACCACTCTGTTTATTGATAGATTGAATAGTGATGGCAACACACACTCCCTTTTATGCAGACACCTTACCTTTGCCATGAGTCCCTTGTCACTCCCTCCAACTCATACACATGCTCTGCTCTCCCTGTAGAAATTCCTACTATCATTAGTAACTTCCTATTTACCTCATATATCCATTGCCTCTTCCTTAAGGCTTCTCTGTCAACTCTGTTATACACTTCCAGATATGTAGATGCTGCATACAAATCTCTTTCTTTCTCCAAGTATTTTTCACACTCATTTTTCAAAGCAAACATTTAATTCACTCATCCTCCACCTCTCCTGAAACAATATTGCCCCTCCCAAGTCAGTTACTCTGTACCATCACCCTCTTGATCACCCCTTGAACCATAACAGGTAAACTCAAAAAACTTACACCTCTTTGATTTGAGTCGTGGTACTGAGTGTATTTTGATTTAGAAGGTTGACCTGTACATGGTGAAATGCTTCATGGATGTGGTAAGGTTGAGTGAAGAGACATTGATGTAGAGAGTACTTGTCTGAAGCAGAGGGAGCAAGGGGGTATGAAAGGGTATGAAAGGATAAGTAAAGGAGACTGAACTTTCAGGAGGGCAAGAGGCATGCAGTGCATAATTGAGAGTGATGCGGGTATATGGGGGAAGAACGATGGAGTAGTGTGCAAGGGTTGGTTGTGGATGATAGGCTCAAGTTTCAGTATATTATACTTCTCAGATAGAGCTAGGATGTGTGCTACTGAATCTTTTGTTCTGCTCTGATGCCATCTTTTGAGGGCAGGAAAGGGGATTAGTTATCAATAAAACTGAAAATTTTCGTTTTTACCCGTTGTGCCATTTTTGTGAATTAAGTGGATTGATATTCGCAGTTTCCAGGTCACAGGATGTGCTGTTTAATAAGTTGGCTGGAGTGTGCAGAGTTCTGTCAGGAAAGAGGTATCTGTCAGGCACCAAAATATACTGTAACCTGGTGTCAGCCTTCATTTTTTTAAAGCTAACATTCATTATGATGTAATTCAGTTTAGTCATGGTGAGATGTATTAGCTATTCAGGAAATTGACATGGTAATTATTGACCCCTTTTACCCCATAGTGAATAATGCCCTACCAGTCTTGCCTTTCTGTAGTCAAGAACCTGCATTTTTAAGGCTTTGATTCCAAGGGATAACTGGATAGACAATCAAGTTCATTGAGCCAGTAAAACATTCCTGGTATTATGTTCTTGCCCATCCTCCTAATTTCTCTGGAGAGAAATTATTGTAAATGAAATGTTTGAGGACAGTATGTGGTGTTAAGTGGTTTGATCGATTAAATAATGAAAGGGTAAGAAAGATGTGTGGTAATAAAAAGAGTATGGTTGAGAGAGCAGAAGAGGGTGTGTTGAAATGGTTGGGACATATGGTGAGAATGAGTGAGGAAAGGTTTACAAAAATGATAAATGTGTCAAAAGTGGAGGGAACAAGGAGATGCAGTAGACCAAATTGGAGATAGAAGGATGGAGTGAAAAAGATTTTTAGCGATCTGGGCCTGAGCATGCAGGAGGATGAAAGGTGTGCAAGGAATGAAGTGAATTTGAAAGATGTGTTATACTGGGGTCAATGTAACATCAGTGGACTGAACCAGGACATGAAAAATGTCTGAGGTAAACCATAGAAAGATTTGTGGGCCTGGATGTGGATAGGGAGATGTGGTTTCAGTGTATTACACATAGCTCATGTATGGATGTGAACAGATGTGGCTTTTCTTCCTCTGTTTCCTGGCAATAACTCAATGATGCAGGAGGTGACATTGCTGTTTCCTATGGGTCAGGGTAGCCCTGGGAATGAATGAAGGCTAGCCAACATGAATATGTACATGTGGGGCCTGGATGTGGATAGGGAGCTGTAGTTTCGATGCATTACACTTGACAGCTAGAGACTGAGTGTGAGTGAATGTGGCCTTTTTTTGTCTGTTTTCCTGGTGCTACTTCACTGAAGCAGGGGGTAGCGATGCTGTTTCCTGTGGTGCAGGGTAGTGCCAGGAATGGACAGAGGCAAGCAAATATGAATATGTACAAGTGTACATATGTATATGTCTGTTTATGTGTATGTATATGTATGTATATGTGTATTTGTTGATATGTGTATGTATGTATATGTGGATGTGTGGGCATTTATGTACATATTTGTGTATATGAGTGGATGAGCCATTTCTTTGTCTGTTTCATGGTGCTACCTTACTGACGAGGGAAACGGCAATCAAATGAAACAAAATAGGAAGAGAGGAAAGTGATTAGTTCCCAGTGAATGTTGGTTTGCAGAAGGGGTGCGTGATGTCTCCATGGTTGTTTAATTTGTTTATGGATGGGGTTGTTAGGGAGGTGAATGCAAGAGTTTTG
>JAUUDZ010202410.1:0-17786 GCA_032361705.1 Panulirus versicolor | reverse complement strand
TTTGGTCACATGGAGAGAATGAGTGAGGAAAGACTGACAAAGAGGATATATGTGTCAGAGGTGGAGGGAACGAGGAGCACCTACACAGGATTCGGGTAATGCTCCTGGCCACACACACCTGAATATCCTGTCATAATAATGTGATACCAGATTTACATGCCCACTATTGTGGTCAATTTGAAAATAAAAGCGACAGTTATTACATTATGTATTTATATTTTTGATGAAAATAAGATTATTTGTCCATTCATAAATGTACATAAAGTTCTGCCTGTGTGAATGATATGTATATATGTACAATATATTAATATATATGAAAAAAATGCCAAAATAAACCATATGTATTGTGTGAAATCATGCCTGAAAAAAGAGTGCAATGTAACATAATCATGATATAATTACACAGATGAGGAACATAAATGGTGCCAACCAAGTCCCTTCCCTATCCAGTTAACGCCCTCCCACACTACCATGGAAAATTGTATACTACTTTGAGCTAGGTATAAAAGAAATAAATATGTACATTTTCATACCTGCTCACACAAATGTAAACAATGACAGCAGGCATAAGTTTGAGAAGTTGTGTGGTAGAGAAGTTTCAAGAGATGGGGTCCTACAAGTGTAGAATTCCCTTCCTGTACAGTACAAATAAGTAACAGAAGAGAAAGATAAGACAGACTGATAAATACAGTTTACTTGCATGGAAAGAATAATTATACAATTATAACTGCAGTTCTTTGAGAAATAAATAATATCTTGGTGTGAAATGAATCTACAATAAACATACCTTAATGTAATGCATCTAGTCATTAGAGCTGTCATTTGCACAAAATCCCCACAAGAAGTTTTTCATAATATTCCAGTCACATGCAATGGATTTCTACATCAAAAAACTGTTAATATACTATAGAAATGAATTCCTTTAAAATAAAGCCCATCACATTCCTTAGTATGAAAATTATATGTAATACTAGTGCTGTGAAATTTTGTCTTCATAAATACTCCTCTATGATAAATACTTACAATTTCTTAGTTTTATCTAAAATCTTAGTAATGTACTGTTGACTAGACAACACTTCTGGATCTTGTGTCTCCTCTGTGTGGATAATACAAGTAAGGGGGAGCCACTCAACTCCTCCTAAGCCAGATAAAGCCACATTCAGCTTTTCTGCAGCCTGGTAAAAAGAAACAAATATATTTACCCATAGAAGATTTACATTAAGCAAATTAGCATCTAACAGCACAATTTAACATTTCTGTTGTTTTATGAAAAGGCTGTCAGTTAGATTATACTAAATTCAAGATATTCTTACACTGTAAGCTTCTTCCTCATCAATCATACATTTAGAAGATTATCTACATACTGCATATCCTAATTCCATCAACCCCAAAATATTGCAGATTATTTAGGACTGATACATTTAGACATCTGTTCATTTACATATTCTCTCTAGAGAAGCACCCCTCTACCACATCTTGCACTATCCTGCCACCTTACCCATCATCTATCTCCTCCTATTACCCTCAACCCCTTGAAATTACTCCCAGTTACTATTGTCACTGAATTCATGAACTTCTGTACTCCATCTTTTAACTCTGGAAACAACTTCCTATCTAATTCTAAGTTATTCATTCCTTGCTCCATCCACGCTAACTTTACTTCTTCAAATAAAAAATCCATCTCTACTGCTCTGCACGCCATGAGCCATTCTATTACTAAAGAATCAGGTCCAAAAATATACAAAAGGATGCATTTCACAAATCAATTTAACATGTTTCATCACACTTAATGGCTTAAAAATTTCCTTTGTCTAGGCATCTTGGTATGAATCCTGTAAAAATTCAACTGATTGACATCAAAATTAGTTCAATGCTTCTTAAACAGTCATTTACATAAATGACTTGGGATACCCACATAAGGAGAAATTCTCTTTCCATTTCTAACCCCAACAAATCTTGAGAGGAAACCTACTTATCATGTCTACCCACATACAGTTCCATAAACAGTTACTAGGAGGGGACTCACAACACTGCTTCCACTTCTGCTCATGTAAATGCCCATCTGAATGTATGAGTTAATCATCCATGTTGACATCATACACCCTTGATGCAGACCCACCTTCATCCAGAACCACTCACCTCTTCTTTTCTTACTTGATAAAAACACCTCACTGCCCCCAAGTAGCTTTCCTCCCACACCATGTATTTGTAGCATCTTCCATAGTGTATCTCTATCAATCTTATCAAACGCTTTCTCAAAGTTTATCAATTCCATGTAAAAATTCTATTCTTTATCTAAATATTTCTCAAAAAGACTTTTCACAGGAAACTCTTAATTCACACATTCACTACCATTCCTGAACCCACATTCTTCTCCCTAATATGATGCTCTGTGCATGCCACCATCCTCTCAATCACCATTCTCCCATACAACTTACCAGATATACTCAAGAATCTTATACTGCTGTAATTTTAGCATTCATTTCTGTCCCCCTTGCCTTTATATACACATTCTGCTAGTTCTCAAGAACTTCACTTGAAGTCATACATGTACTGAGAATCCTTGCTATCCAATCCTGAGATATTCAGCCACAATCACTCTAGTCTTTCAGCCATACTTCATATTATGCAAGGTTTTCACTACCTCTTCTCCTTCCACCAAACCACTTGCCATGACTCTTGCTCTGTGCACCTTCATGTCTAAGACACCAAACATCTGCCACTTCATCCAACACATCTTGCTCTGTGCACCTTTATGTCTAAGACACTAAACATCTGCCACTTTATCCAACACATCTTGCTCTGTGCACCTTTATGTCTAAGACACTAAAGATCTGCCGCTTTATCTAACACATCCAATTGTAATTCAGATTAATAACTCCAACTCCTCTCTGCCTGTTACCACTTGCCCATCTGCTCCCCTAGCTGACAGATTCCAGCAGCCAGGATGAACTCAGATGCAATACAGGGACATAGGTACACATATGATGCCAACCAAACATTACCAGATATTTCTACACAAATTTCCATATGCTGTTTTGAACAAAATATTTGTATGAATCATCAGGATAAAAGGAGAAAACAGCTCATGCTACTATGGAAAAACACAATACTCAGTAATTCTAGGTAGAAGCATAGTATATTTATCTATTTATTATACTTTATCACTGTTTCCCGCATCAGCGAGGTAGTGCCAGGAAGCAGACGAAGAATAACCCATCCAATCATATACAAATATATATACATAAATGCCCATATAAGCTCATATACATATCAACATATATACACATGTACATATTCATACTTGCTTGCCTTCATCCATTCCTGTCACTACCCCACCCCACAGGAAGCAGCATCATTTACCCCCCACTCAAGTGAGGTAGCATCAGGAAAACAGACAAAAAGGCCACGTTTGTTCACACGCAGTCTCTAGCTGTCGTGTGTAATGCACCGAAACCACAGACCTTTCTATGGTTTACCTCAGACAGTTCACATGACCTGGTTCAGTCCACTGATAATAAACAAATAAACTGTGAAACAACCAAAATGGCAGCTGATATCTTACATGTATGAAGCAGGTCTTAGCAGTCTGTCTTGAGTGTCTTCTGACAACAAGGCAATCCAGACTTCTACAAACTTGCCTATGGATGTATTCGGTACTGTCTGTATCTCTGCCGCCTGTTCCTAAGGATTCTTGAACTCTCTCAAAGGGGTGCCCACGGCAATAAAGTCTCCATAACTAGAGAACTCCAATGCCCCTTCTCAGCCTTTAAAGTCTCACCTATAACAGGCCACCGGCAGAGGGCCAGCTTAGCACAGTGTTTGCAGAGGTTCCTAGCTACTACTTCTACCTAATAGCCCTACCTAAATGTTCCTACCTACTACTTCTACCTAATAGTCCTACCTAAATGTTCCAATCTACTACTTCTATCTATTGCTCCTGCAACTTTGCCAAAAGGCAGGGCTAGCACACAGCACTCACCAAATGAAATCTACTTTTACAAAGAATGAGCTGTGTGAGTTAAGTGTTGTGTGTGACAGGGAGAGATATTTTGCATGTTTGTGGACAGAATGCCAGTGGTCCACATGTTGGCGAGACAGAAAGAAAAGACAGCTATCTGAGTCAGAGGAGTGCAACATGACAACCAATGAAATGCTGGCTCACTATGCAGCAATCACTAATCCTCCTGATACGCAGACAAGCAGTATTGGTAATATACCTCCCTAGTCATTGGCTGCCTACCAACTACTACCTATAGTATTCTGTATTCTTACATGGTTTTTCTTTCTTGTAATATATCTTTCAGATAGTTAAACTTGAGGATCCCCAAATTCTTAGGGCAGGGAAAAGAAATCACCTCTGAATGTTTGAGGGTAAATCAGAAACTTGTTGATTTAAGCTAAACGCAGCAACTGAACTGCTTATCCTTCGAAGCTATCATTCCAAACCTCTACAAACTCATTTACCAGACTGGGGCTTTACAGAGTTTCCTTGATTACATAAACAGTCTAGCCTATCATCAGGGTATATATATATATATATATATATAACAGTGCTTTAAAAAATAGTTTTAAGAGACAATGAAGTGGCATTCTGATTTCAGTTGAAACGAGCCCTCCATTTAAATATTTAACTGGCTTTGCTTCTGGACAGGACTTACTTGGTTGTCAGTCATGGCCTGAGCTGTAAGCAGTCTGAGGCACCAGTGGGAAGGAATAATATTAGACCTGAAGATAGTTTCAACATTTTCTGGGGCTGTGTTTGGATAACCTGTGGTGAGTAGTTTCGGAGATGATGGATACTTTGCCTGGCTAATTTGATTTTCATTTTGTGATCCAGCTGACTTGCCTGGCTAGCATGTGTCCTTCAAGCTCTGTTGATTGTAGAAAAGTAATGGCAAGGGATAACGAGAATTTAAGAGTATGGTGCATATTCATAAACCAAGTCAAATTTGAGAACACTCACCTCATAGACATCTCCATGACTTCTCTCTGTCAAACATGCAACACTGTATACAAAGGCTCCTGCAGGTTCATGATGGTCCTTTATCTTCAATATGTTATTTTGTAACTGTTCACAGCTATCACATGATGTGACCAGGAAAATGATGAGATGAGAAGTTTCCTGTTATGGCCAGATTAAATATTCAATTTAGAAAAATTTGCTTCATGATCTTTATCCACATTCAAATCATCTATCCATGATACTTTCTATATTCATTCAGTACAATATCGTTTAGATGAATTATTTATAAGACCAAACCAGATATCCTACACAATTATATGTATGCCTTTTTAAATCTCTCACATTTAATCTCACAACTTACAAGAAACTCTTAATGGTTAAGAAACAAAATTCTAATACATTTAAACCCTAAATAAATGACAGAATTTTCATTAATTCTATTGTTCTTATCTTTATCATTTCAAGGCTCTACCGTTATATCATATAAATTACAAGGTGCACTTTATTGGCATGTAGATATGCCTCATGTCAAAAGCAACTTCAATTTGCAATGGAAAAGAATCCTGATATCTCAGTTACCCTATAACCCAATAGGGGAAGGTGTATGTAGCCTTAGCATACACGCCAAATCAATTACTATCTAATTAGCAACAGTCTCTGAAGCATTAATAATGAGATCATATTTTGGGGGACATTGAACCAATAACTTTTAGAGAAGAGTTTTGTGCACCAGTAATCCACTGGTGGTGGTGGAGACAAAGATGTGCGAGTCAACAAACAAACGATAAGCCAAGCTTGCGCTGTCTGCCGAATTCAATTGTTTGATTAGAACAAATATGAATGATTTACCAGAATTTTTCTTTTTCAATGTTTTGATACATCCTATTAACTGATATATACTCTGGTCCTGGGGACCCCCACAAAATTTCCAGGGATGGGCTAGTTACAGGTTAACTTGGCATACCAGCTGGGTTGAGCTCTTGCCCAGCTGATCTGTCGTTTGTTGACACTATCATCTCTTCAGAGACTAGGATGTTTTTCTGGTGCTAATGGTAGCTAACCGAGACATATGGCATCTCTGCATACCCATAAAAAGTAGGAAAACACAAACCCTAAAAGTAAAACTTTCATATTACTACTGTTAACTGTAGAAGTACACTTGCAATGCCAGAAAAGATTTTCTCCCCTGTGCTAATTATAGCCACTTGTGACTAAGACATCTGGACATACCCACAAAGAATGCCTTCCACAACTTTATCCACTCATCCTATGCTATAATGCTGGAAAATTTTCCCTCTTTCATAGGTAATAATCTGGATTTTGCTCCTGAGAACTGGCTGCTTCTGTACCCACCATTTGCTAAAACAGGTATTACTCAGCAAATTATTTCATCACACAAATACTGTATGGCCATTGGCAACTCAAAGGTGGGTTGTTTTTGAGCTTCTTTCTTGGAGCATCAGAAACCTCTATGGCATTCCTCACAACCATGATCAGGCCCTTTTTAAAAGGTGAGTTTTCCATTTCCTCTAATTTTCTTATATTACTTTTTTTTATTGCTCTTCCTCATCATTCCTTTTGCATCTGTACCCACCATTTGCTAGAACAGGTATTACTCAGCAAATTATTGCATCACACAAATATTGTATGGCCACTGGCAACTCAAAGGTGGGATGTTTTTGAGCTTCTTTCTTGGAGCTTCAGAAACCTCTTTAAGTCATTCCTCACAATCATGATCTGGCCCTTTTTTCAAAGTTGAGTTTTCCATTTCCTCTAATTTTCTTAAATTACTTTTCTTATTACTCCCCCTCATCACTCCCCTTGAAGGAATGTTTTTTTCTGTATCAGAAGACTGGTTTTGTTGGATCAAACTGACCTGTATGCCAGAGCCATAATTTCAGAGTTTTTGCAGTAGTCTATAACTATGACATTTCTCAACACTTCTACACACGGAAGATCTTGCAAGTGCTGGGCTTACCTCCTTTAGGCAAAGAATTGCCAGAGGAAAACCTAAAGGCAAGTTTGTGGTTATCATTTTTCCTGGCTGAGTCTTCTTCAAAACCTATGCCTCCATGCTGTTATGGCCTCATAGCTCACAGTCTAACCAACACTGAACAGAAAAGCAAAATTTCCAGTGGCTTCTTCCCATACACTCCTCTTTCGTTTGAAATTTTTTTTCTTAACTGAAAGTTGTCACTGCTGAAGTGACATCCTTCTTGTCCTAAAGAAACATGAGGAGGGCAACCTGTATGGTCTGACAACCAATGGAAGGATAATGTCACTGCTGGCTAGTAAATGCTGCTTGGAAGGGAGTACACCAGAAGCACATTGGAGCCACTAATGCTAAATGGGATGTTAGCAAAAGGTGAGCAAAATTAACCTCACTAGCAGATAGGGAATTATAGGGTGGACATCACTGTGACTCTCTCATAGCTTGTGGGACACAGCTTTTCATTCCTCAAAATCAATCTAACACAATGACATCAGCCACATAACTCTTTTCATGTAAAAATGTAGAATCAAGGCAACATCAATCACCAGAAGAGTGCAAGGTGTCAGCAAAAGATAGGCTGGTTGTTTGAATTCTTACTGAAATGGTTTATTTGCAAAAATGGTAAGTCCAAGCAGCAACCAATTCCTTCATATACCAACAGATTTAATCATACTAACAGCTTCTAGAAGAGGTTGGTGTGTATCCTGAGAAGATCTGGTAGTGCAGGTTAGGCCCCCCGTCTTAAATTTCTCTGCCAAATCTTCTAAGCTAACCTGGAATGTGATACAGCTCATTCATTCAGTTCCCTCGACAAAGAAATACAAAAAGTATTACAAATCTGACCATTCACTGAATTCATATACAACATATCACAACCTGTGGATTATATCACTGCTGTGAAATGAAAAATCATTGTCAATTCATGTCAACATTCTAACCAAACAGAAATAACTGTACCTTTATCTGTTCATCCTCAGTGTCTGTTACAATGAGTACTTGTGACACAGTCTTCTTGGAACAATCCTTAGTACCACTACAGCTATGCTTTTTCCCAGTACGAAGCACCTTACTTTCAGGCTTTGCAGTATCTTCTTCACTACTTGAGCTGCAGTGTTTTCTCTCTTGAGAATTTTCATCAGGTTTTATGCTGACTTTTCCAGGGTCTAGGTTTTTATTAAAACCTAAGGTACTTTCAGTATGTCCCCTGATTTCTACATAGGAATCCAGAGAATGTGTTTCACTAGAAACCTCTTGAGAACTGTTCATTTTCACACCTTCAGTATCAAGTGTATGAGCATTATCAGAATTGGACTTACTAATGTGATCACAATATATACCATTTCTCATAGGTTTGACCATAGAGTAATTCTCCTCTGTTTCTATTACCCTTCCAGTAATCTTTTTCTTCTCAAAGAAAATTAGGATTATCAATCCAATAATCAAAGAGGTCAACAAGACAGGAAGATACAGCTGTCCGATAAATGGAAAACTAAAGATATTCATCATGAGAATGTCTTGCACCCCTTTGATAGTACAAATTCACAGACTAAAATACATTGCCATGAGCAGATGTATTCAAGGTATGAATCCTTGTTTTTTAATTGTACCTTCACTTTTTTTCTAACTACTTGGTGATGATTTATATGTCATCCTTCCTTTAGGCTTTTTTGTAGCAAGACAACCTGCAAAATATTAAGGTTCCATTTTAATACCTCTTAACGAATTGATACAAACTATAGCTGTCCATGCATTTCCTTAATGGGGATTCCATTATATTCATCAAGAGGTATTGATACATTTATAAAAAAAATCATGAATAGTGAATATAGCTCAAAACTGTTCTTGGATGGTGAGGAAGTCCAATTGATGCAACATTCTACATGCTATTGATAAACAACAATTCATCATTGCATATATCTTTTTGACCAACAATGTTTCTTAAAATTGCTCACACATAAAAATTTAATATTCTTATTAATCAACTGTAAGGAATGTCTTACAGCTGAACCATTCTTTGTTGCAAAGTTTCTTAAAAAAAATCAAAGTACTTAACATCCCTGACTTTCAAGAAATAAACATATGTTCCTGGTCTAACTAAAGATAGAATACCCTTGGTTTGCTGATGCTTTCTGGAGGCAAGTTATGCTAGGTTTGGTTTTACAGGTTCATATTGATAATATACTCTTTTCCCTAACCAACAATTTCTGACTGTTTAACACCCTGTCTAGTGTGTGGGGTCTTATTCTCAGGTCACTGAATAATATACACCATCTCATCTCTAGAGAATCCTACAAACTGTAAGAATGTCATTTACATGGTTTATCAAGTTTTTAACAACAATGATTGACAAATATATGCAGACCTATAAGTTGACAAAATGACTGCTTACTAATATACAATACACCCTTAACATGACATGGTCTGCCAATGTAGTGTACAATCTTGGCCTACTAGAAGACACATTATACAGTCTTTGCCTGACAAAAGACATACAATATACTGTTAGTCTGCAGGAGATACACAATATATTCATAGTATGCCAACACAGTACATCCCTGACCATCCAGTGGAAAAACAATACACCTTTGACCCACTAGTATGCATACTGGAAACCTTTGGTCTGAAAGCAAATATACCATTTACCCTTAGCTTGACAACATACACAGTACTGCTTTGGTCTGACACCAAATTGCCAATGTTTATCAGCAAAGTATACCCTCTGAATGCTAAAAGGTATATAACATCCCTGGATTAGAATCTGACATGCACTATACCCAAAGTGTCAACATATACAGCAAAGCCATGCCTTGACATTAATATACAATATATACATAGCTTCTGAAAGAGTAAGTTCATCTTGGTAAAACACATAAATGGTGTACATCTTTCAAACATTCTACAGAGGATAGCACACACAGTATAAACATATGTCTACAATGTGGTCTTCATAACACATTCAAAATGATTAACGGCACAGAGTAAAGAATAACAATGAGAGATTACAAAAACTTAATTGACAGATACAAAATAGACTGATTTCATAATGAATAATGACAAATATTAGAGAGATGAACACAGTTACTAACACTCATGTGCCTGGCATCTGACACTGTCCACAGAACAACTCGTCTGTCTCCCATATATTTTCAAAGGCGGTCACACTTACATTATAGTACTCTGTCATAACTCCTTTGGCCTTGATGACCCTCTGCAGATGTTTGAGCAAGGAATTGAAAAGATTCCTGAAGTATTCTAGGTCCATGTTTTGGGTCCACAAGGTCTTGATCTCCAGAGTGAGGTAAGGCACTGGTAAGGTGTTGCAGGGAGCAGCCACCTGATCATGCTTTCTGAGTGCCTAGTGCACCAAGAAATGTGTTACCACATTTTCTTGCTTACAGGCAAGAATTTGGGTTTTCTCCTCCTCAGAAAGGTAAGAACCAACCATCAGCAAGCACAGGTGGAAGAACTGGAGTACCCAGAAGCAAAATTCCCAAACTGAAGTGAGAGCTAGGAAGAGCAAAGAAAGAACATCCATCCCTCAAGATAGCCTGAGGCATAATGAGGCAGCTTGCTGGAGTTCACACCATTGGAAACACATCTCAGCAACTACATGTACAATGATTTCACCTGAAAGTATTATATGCTTGTGCCAACAATAATCCTTTGCTGTCTGTCACCTTTGAAAGAATATGGAGGGGGTGGGCAAAATTGTTTGCGGACAATGTAAGTTACCCTTGGCTTCCTTTCAACCAAAGTATGCCTTTGGTTTGCAAACAAACAGTTACGTTTTACCTTATTAGAAAACATTCATCAAATCATTGGTTTAATGGTAGACGTACAAGATAAAGACATACATTGTTCAGTAAGAAATGTCTCAAAACGAGAGAGCTCAAGCGTGAACTATGGAAGAGATATACAAAACAATGCAGCTAGCAGCATGAATGATACAGGAAAGAGAGGGTGAATACTCAAATACATGGGGGAGAAGCAGAGATATTGTGAAAAAAAGCTTTGTGGGAAAACACACTCCAAAAAATCTTTTCATCAGAAACACTCTTTGTGAAAGAGCAATTACAGTGATCAGGCTAAAGAATTCAGAGGGAGGAATTCCAGGGGACAAGGAGGAAACGCAAGAATTTACTTTTAAGTTCAAAAGTGTTTTTACTGTGGAAGACAATATTGCACCACATTCCCATCATGAAAGGGGGTGATGTCTTGGAAAGTGTATAAATCAACTGATATGACAATCAAGTCATTTAAACAACTTGATCCATATAAAGCACAGGGTCAAAATAAAGTATGCCCACATGTGCTGAAATTATGTGCAGAGGTACTAGCTAGTCCACTTGAAATATTGCTCAATAAGTAATTATTAAAAGGTTTAGTTCAAAGTATGTGGAAGAAGGCAAATGTGATATTATTCAAGAAAGGAAATAAGGAAACTGCACCTAAGTACAGGCTAGTCTTTCAAACAATTGTGGTGAGTTAAATGTCAGATTAAATAAGAAAGCATATGAATGGCTATTTGCAAAGAAGAAACTTTCTAACTAGTAGACAACATGGTCTTAGGAAAAGGAGGGCTTGCATAACCAATCTTCTAGACTTCTATAGGGCAGGGAATGCTCCATTTTAGAACATGAAGTGGCTAGGTATACTGTATGCTCTTGGACTGCCAGAAAACCTTTGAAATGGTTCCTCATCGGAGGATAATTAACCTATAGGCAGGAAATGGGCTGGGGTTAAAAGTGGCATGCTGCAAGGCTCTGTCTTGAGTCCACTGCCATTCTTGGTGTATGTAACTGAATTGCCTGATGGACTGGAATTGTATCTAAACATGTTTGCACACAATGCCAAGGTCAATGAATGAAATAAAGAATGACGATGATTGTATCAGCCTAAAGGGAGACTTGGAAAAACTTCCAAGTTGGTCAGATAAATAGATGACATTTCAGTTCAAGTAACTGCAAGATGGTATAGATGGAACAAAGCAAAAGAATGCCTTGATGTGATTATTACCCAATAGGAAATAAATCATATGAATCTGCCAGTGAATGAGATCTTAGTGATGATATTATGCCTAGTATATCACCAGGGACAAATATTAGAATGGTAAAAGAGACAGTCTGCTGGCAAATATAAGAATTGCATTCAAATATATGGATAAGGGCATGTTTGTAAAATTATTCACTACATACATCAGACCAATATAGTATTATGCGTATCAAGTCCGGTCAATGCACCTAATGAAGTACAAAGATATTAGTAATGAGAAGACAAAGTAAGATGGAACCTGAACTAAAAGAACCGAGCCACAATGAGAGGCTGAAGGGCAAAACGCTGTCCACCATGAATGAAAAGAGAGACAGAGGGGAATCTGATAACAGCATTCATGTTTCTAAAACCGCTGGATGATACTGATAAGGATCTGTTGTTCAAGAGATACAGCTCCAGAATAAAGCTGTAACAAGAAGCAGGATAAGAACACTAGTCATAGGAGACGTTACAAGCACTGGTTTAGCGTCTGGTTGGTGGATGGTTGGAATAAAACTATCCAATGAGGCAGTGAATATTGGTCTACAAAGGTTTTAAAAGCTACATGATGGCACTGAGGTTGGGATGGGATCCCACGAGTGTAGACATCTCTTCCCGTGCTGTTCAAACAGGTCATCAATTACAGTGAAAGAAATCTTTGGCTTCCCAGCAAATACATTTAAATTTCCAATAGCCCCAAAGCAATCATTATGTATACTTAACTCAGCAAATAGTTTATGTATGCCTTCTTTGTGAAAAGGTAAGTGTGCCCTTTGAATATAAGATAACGTTCCCCATAGAAGGGCAAAACACATTACATAAATATACGATATACATAACGGACATGGATACAGTATGACCTCTCGTTAAAGAAGAAATAAGTTGCCTTTCACTGGAAAAGTATATCCTTAATATAAAGTGTTATCTTGTTTCACAAACTGTCAATGTTCTGTTAAAGCAGATATCAATATATGGTACCCTTGCATTTAGCTCATCATCCCTAACATAAGTACGTTCTAAACTACACCCTCCCACATATACCAGATATAATCAAAGTATGCTTTCCTAAAGAAGGGAATTAACTCTTCCCATACAGAAATGACAATACGTTCTCTCAACCAATTAAGTAGAGGCAGTTTTCATACGTGCAGCGAATAAATAAAAGAAAACCTTCAGTAACTTTGAACGTGTAACTTGCCTGCAAGGGAAAGTATACTTCTCAAAATATTGAACACTAAGATTTCCACCATAATTACACTATCCAGATTGAAACTTCTTCTAAAGCAGTTCCCAACACCCAATAACCTTAATACATTACATTTTGAAATGTTCCAAAACCCATTCTGTATAGGTTTCCTTAGACTAGACATTGCCCTCAAGGCTCACTCTATGGTATCATACCGCTAATATATGGTCCAGTGATTCTAAATACATGCCTACCCCATAGGAATACAATGAGCAATAATCTTATATTTATTCTATGATAAAGTTCTCATGATTAACTACAAAATATTAAACGTACAGACAGATATCCTTACGAACATATTACACACAGTATAAAATAAGCAAATTGTTATGTAAATCATATTCCGCTCTGAATCTAACCGATGGAAAAGTAGACAAGGATCATCTGGGAGTAAGTTGTACTCACTGTAGTGAAGTTCCCGTCGGCAAATACAGAAGATAGTGCTTACTGATAGTCGTCCTCAGTACGAGTATTCATAATCGCACTCAGTCTCA
Organism: Panulirus versicolor; assembly: GCA_032361705.1. Taxonomy (NCBI): domain Eukaryota; kingdom Metazoa; phylum Arthropoda; class Malacostraca; order Decapoda; family Palinuridae; genus Panulirus; species Panulirus versicolor. The sequence continues at coordinate 4,056 of JAUUDZ010202410.1, read as the reverse complement.
CCCAGACGCACTGCCGATGCCTTCGTGCGTCTTGTTGTAACATTTTTCCATGATAAGTCCCTGAAATCGATATATTAAGATTTGTCTCTATCAAGATAACTAGAGTATCGTAAATGATAAATAAGTGGAAAAGTTTTATTTCATTGATGCTCTGGAATGCCTCCAGAAATTTAGTGAATAGTAAGAAGCCAGTGTCAAGTAAACTATTGAGACAAGTGCATCTAGTTTAGTCACGTACGCCAACTTTTTGGATGACCGACCCAATGTAGCCCCATATCACTGAAACATGTTCTGATTGTTACAATAATCTACTTAAGATAAACCTAAACTGAATGTTACTGAGGTGCACACGACGAAGGAATTTCAGTATAGCCAGAAAATGCAAGTTATCAATGGTACATGAATTCCAAACCTATGCAGTCCAATCTTACATTTCAATAGGAATGTGCATGCAATATATACGTAAATATCATCTGATTATTGAAATATACGGTTATTAGGAACTTCTAAATAAATTATTTAGACAGAACCAAAATATTAGTTCTGAGAACCCGAATGCCGGTGACGTCACTAAGCGAAAATAGCCGAGACCAGTCGATCCCGCCGCATTGAGCGTCTCTACCCTGCACCAAGTGGCGTGTCCTGTGTAACTGCTGCGTGACTGGATCGAGTGAACACCGCCTGCATGGTCAACATGAGTAGCTACATTCAAGTGTGCGAAGATGAGAATGATGAGCCTATCGAGATCCCTACGGAAGAAGACAATACCCTACTGCTATCAACTTTGGTGGCGCAGTTCCCCGGCGCTTGTGGCCTCAAGTACCGCCATGCCGATAGCCGTGGTATGCGTGGCGTAAGACTTGTGGATGGCCGCCTGCATGCTCCCGACGAAGGCTGGAATTATGTGTTTGTCTGCGTATTCCCGAAAGGTGAGTGTTTTCAGATGTTTTGATGTATATTTGGTGCATGATATATCCTGTCTAGTCGAGGCATGGTTGGGGCGACCCCCTCCCCCCCCACGCGGAGGTTTTGGCGGGCGCAGGAGGGACGCCGAGTAGTGGATGCGCATGCACGATGCGTCCTCCCCCTTGTGATGGACTTGAAACATTCTCATATCTTTACCTTGCCCGCAATGAAGCAGGATTTGGACACGACTAATGACGTGTTTTCTTTCATTTTTTTAATTTTCACTCGAGGAAATAGGATTTGAATTTTGTGATGAGGGGGGGGATTTTAGGACCCAAGCCACGCGTGATGCCGGCCGGCGTGTGACGCCGCCGACGGAAACCGCCCAAGCCGGCCATGCTGCTCCGGATGCGAGTCTAGAAAGATCTTTGGTCCATTATCAGTTTTGTTATACCTTACATACATTTTTCGGCATTCGCTTTTTTGTCATCACTTTATTGGGATAGGAAGTCATTGCATTAGATATTGGCTGGTATGGTTAGTGTAGCATTTGGGAAGGACGTAGGGGTATATGACGCCTAAGATCGGAATTTAGGTGTAGTTTTGATGGAAGTCTGGCAGAATTTGCCGACTCGGTGGATATTTTTCTTTGATAATATAAGGTGCACTTTGCAGGCTTTTGGATGACTATCCTTTTATGGTGAGGTGAATGATAACCCGTTACTGGGAGTGTGACCGAACGCTTTAATTGGAAGTATTTGTATGGCTAGCTAGATTAACGAATCTGTAGATCATGATGACATGGATCATGGCGCACGTGGATCGTTTTGACCCCCAGTTAAGCCCAGTCATATTTATCCTGGCTTAAACATAACCCAGTCAGATTACTTAATCACAGAATTTATTATAGGATATTAAGATATCCACAATTGTTTTACATGTCTTACATTAGTCGTGTAAGCCTACCTTAACATTGGCAGTAAGAGAATAATACAATACAAGCTCTTCATTCCTGTTTCATGTATGATTCTATATGGATATGCAAAATTTATCTCTTAATTCCTGCTTCATGTATGATTCTACATGGATATGCAAAATGTAGCTCTTCATTCCTGTTTCATGTATGATTCTACATGGATATGCAAAATGTAGCTCTTCATTCCTGTTTCGTGTAAGATTCTATATGGATGTGCAAAATTTGGTTGTAATCAAAGAATCTCGTATGACTAATATGTATGCCTCTGCTTAAGTGTATTTTGTATAATGCCTTTCTGCATGTACTTTTGATTTTGCTTTTTTACTGTAATGATCCAGTACCATACTAAAGGACTGCATTAGTGTCGTTGGAATTCAAAAGTAATTTTGTTTAAAGAATATGGTTTACCTTCAAGTGGAAGGGTTGTTGTTATAGTATATAGGGCCTGTCTTTGAGCTGCAAATACAGAATAGTATGGCTTTTTATTTGTACTGATTGATCTTCCATTGTTACTTACGTGATTCCCAACCCAGTGATGCCATACGTACCGGTATCTGATAAATGGGTGGTTTTCTTTTCATGAAACATGAAACCGTTTATGAAATGTAAGATAAGACATGGAAACAAGGAAATGGTTTGAACTTTTGGAATTATTTTGATAAGAGTTCGTGCATTGGAGTTTTCTGTTAATAGCTGGTCATATAGTGTATTGGTCTCCCTGATGAATAAATTAATAGTAAAACAAGTCAGAATTACATGAAATAATGGTATGTGTAGATAGAGCTGTGGTTTTGTGCGTTATAGTAGAGAATGGTGTGGATGTATATTCTTTTTCTGTCCTTAGTGCTGTCTGTGGTGATACCAGCTACAGCTAGGTTGCACCAGGAACAGATGAAGATATGCCATGTCTGCTCATTTCTTTAACTGTAATGTCATGCACCAAAACCACATCTTCCAATGCACAGCCAGACCCGACAGAACTTACCATGGTAAAATCCACTTACAGCACAACCTCGGCATACCTTATCTTTCCAATTCACTTATTATACTATGCACATACAGCACAACCTCGGCATACCACATCTTTCCAATTCACTTATTATACTATGCACACCTTTTACTTTACTCCTTGTTCAGGCCCTCAATATCTCGGTCTTTTCACTCCATCCTTCCATATCTAATTTGGTGTCCCATTTCTGTGTTCTCTCCTCTTTGCTTTCATATATGTCAACCCTACATTCTATTTTTATACATGCAGCACTACATGTTTTGCAGTCTGCCTCATCAGCTGCAAGAAATTTTTTATTCAATGACCAAAGTTCTCTACCTATATATGACTTATTTCTTTTATGTTCATTTTCTGCATTGTAAATTTTTCTCTCCATTTTGGTATCTCAAAACAAGATAGTTGTACTAATGCATATTTAGTTGATAAGCATTGTACATGAAAATGTATTGGCCAATAAGACAAAAAAAGGGAGAATTGTATACTTCAAAACTATGGTATTCATTATAGTAGAGGTAAAGAAACTTGTAAAAGTAGCTGTTTCATTACATTTTCTTGAGGATTTGCCGTTTCTCATTAAAAACTCCCAGCAATCTTGATGAAATGAGAGTTTGAAACGGTTTTGAACATTTAGAAACTTGATAGTGATTAATATGGGCACATATTAAATAACAATTTTTATGTGGCTTACCACTTGCACTGTTCCTTATAATGTGGCATGGCACTTAAAGCACTAATTTTTTTAAATTGACCACACCATTGACATTTCTTTTGAACTATAGTTTTAAGTATGAAAGTAATTGAATACAGACCCTATCATGAGTATTCATTTGCTGTTTGGAAAAATATTTTTGCTCGAGAATCTGTAGATTATTATTACAACACAACCATTTAAGAAATCATCTTTAACGTATTATCATTAGACATAATAGTTAAGACAGTGTGCATGCAGATCAAAGACTAAGTGACAAGGCAATATGTTAAAAAATGGCACAATTTGAAAAACACTTTTTTTTCATGATACTTTGTTTCATGCCTGCACATAAAATGTGTGAAACCATTAATACTTTAATTTTTTATAGAATTAAATATTAAAAATAGAAAAGTATGTTTTCCACAATATATATATATATATATATATATATATATATATATATATATATATACA
>JAUUDZ010202299.1:0-17788 GCA_032361705.1 Panulirus versicolor | reverse complement strand
ATCCACTTTCAGTTTTACCCATATCAATCTAGAGTTTACTTTCTTACACTCTATCACATATTCTCACAACTCCTGCTTCAGGAGTAGTGCTACTCCTTCCTTTGCTCTTGTCCTCTCACCAACCCAACTTTATTCCAAAGACATTCCCAAACCACTCTTCTTTACCCTTGAGCTTCATTTCACTCAGAGCCAAAACATCCAGGTTCCTTTCCTCAAACATAATACCTGTCTCTCCTTTTTTCTCATCTTGGTTACATCCACACACATTTAGACACACCAATCTGAGCCTTCTAGGAGGATGAGCACTCTTTGCATGATTCCTTCTTCTGTTTCCCCTTTTAGAAAGTTAAAATATGTGTATATGAGTGAATGGGTCTTTCTTTGCCTGTTTCCTGGCACTACCTCGCTAACATGGGAAATGGCAATCATGTACACTCCCTCCCCAACATATATCCAAGCTCTGTTCTGACTGACTGGTCGGAACTCAAAATGGATGCAAGTCAGACACATGTCAGCATGGCATGTCAAATTCTTATACATTTACAGCATTATTTTATCCTACTCAATTTGTCATGGTTATTACTCTTATTAACCAGCTTTATTTATGATTCTGTAGTTTGTTTTTCCTTTTTATTTAAGATTCTTTAGTTCATATTTTAAAATTTTTTTCTTCATATTTTTTCTGGTTGTATGTATGGATGATCATAAGTCATATCGGTCATAAGTAGAGGAGAGCCCTACTTATACATATGCATACACAGACATATATACACATGTACATATTCATACTTGCTTGCCTTCATCCTTTCCTGGCACTACCCCGCCCCAAGGGAAATGGCATCGCAACCCCCTGCTTCAGCGAGGTAGCACCAGGAAAAGACAAAAAAGGGCACATTCATTCACACTCAGTCTCTAGTTGTCATGTGTAATGCACTGAAACCACAGCTCCCTATCTACGTCCAGACCCCACAGACCTTTCCACTTGTACCTCAGACGTTTCACATGCTCTGGTTCAGTCCATTGACAGCACGTCAACCCCGGTATACCACATCATTCCAATGCACTTTATTCTTTGGATGCCTCTCACCCTCCTGTATGTTCCTATTTTTCATACATATTCACTATTTCCCACATTAGCGAGGTTGCATCAAGAAGAGACAACTGAGCCCCAGAGGGAAAAATCCCCATTTGGCTTGCATCTCTGTTCTTTCTTTTGGAAAAGTAAAACAGGAGGGGAGGATTTTCAGCCTCCCATTCCATCCTCTTTTAGTTGCCTTATTAGAGAGAGAGAGAGAGTTCTTGTACATAATAGAGGTAAGCATATGTATAGAGTTATTTATGCATACATTATGTGTATTTAATGGATGTACAATTTTTCCAGGTTTTACCACAGCGTATACAAGAATGGAAAATGAGTGAATGTGTGTCTGAAAATCGGGACATTCGACAATTGGAGAAGATAAGACGGCAGCAGTTAGAGGCAAGAGAGGTGCTTCGACAACTGGATCAACGACATCTGGTTAGTTTAACATTTAGGATCATTTGACAAGTATGATGATAAAGTTCTTGGACTTGACAAGAAATATAGAGGTACATGACAACCTTAACAAGTGGAAAGTTATATTATGCTTATATACCAACACAGATACTGATGAAGATATTTCTGATTGTTGTATACATAGATTTATTACCAAAGTTCTTAATCCTTTTTAAGATAATTTATAGTAATTGATAAAATAACAGTAGTGTAAGAGGGAATTTTGATGGGCAGGGATATTTTGAATTATTATAGTAGTTTAAAAATTGCAAAGTATATTTGCTATATGTGCATCTAGTTGTATTATTTGACATCAAGTATAGAATACAAGACTTATAGTTTAAGGCAAGAAGCTGCCAGGTTTTGGGTTAGAGCATTTGGTATTATTCCTTAATGTGCATGAACCTTCCACATGAAACTTAGGAGAAAAGATAGAGTGAAGAGTGATGAAGTTCAGGGGAGATATAAACCTGGGCATGTATTTTCTATGTGGGAAGTAGCATCTCATCAGTATTATCCTTTTATTTTGTAATATATTAATATTCTTGCCCTGTAGGAAATAGACAGACTAGTTGAGCGTGGAAAAAAAGCAGAGATTAATCCCCATGCTGATGACGGGGGTGAAGAAGAGGGTGGAGATGTATGCATCTACTGTGTCACCTGTGGTCATGAGGTGCAAGTCAGACGAGCAATTAGACATATGGAAAATTGCTTCAATAAGGTTAGCTGTTCTTTACTTTTTATGTGTATAAGTGAGATTACTCTTTTGTAACTAAGCCCCTCCTAAACTATTTTTTTTCTAACATGTTCATAATTTCCTGTGCAGTGAGATATGGCCAGGTGCAGATGAAGAAATGACCTTATTTGCTCACATCCACACTCTTGTAAAGTATAATGCTCTGAAACCAGAGCCACCATATTCACCTAGGCCCCACAGACCTTTCTTTGGTTCCCCTCAACCACTTTATGTGCACCGGTTTAGTCCATTGACTGCATATTGTCTCCTGTATACCGCATCGCTCCAGTTCATGTAATCCCCTGCATGACTTGCACTTGCTGCATGTTCAAGCTCAGAGCCTTCAAAGCATGTCACTCCATCCTTCCACGTCTGCTTAGGTTTCTGCTTTTGGTTATTCCTTTCCCTTCTGACATGTATACCTTCTTAGTCATTATCTCCTCTTTCGTCTTATCCATAGGTCCAAACCATTTCATCATACTCTTCAACTCTCACTTTCATACTCTTCTTACTCCCACACCAGTCTCACCCTATCATTTCTTGTTCATTCAATCCTCCTCGCACGACATCTTGTCCTGAAATGTTTTGTTTCCAAAACATTCACCACATCTTTTATTTTGTCTAAGACTCATGCCATGCATCCTTGTAGAAATGTCAGCCATTCCTAACTTTGCCGTTAAAGACAGTGACTTCTCTTTTCACACATTCCTCAGTGAGTACAGACCTTTGCATCTTCTCCCACTTTGTGGCTCCCTTCAGCTCTCATGGTTCCATTCATTGCCAGGTATCTAAAAGACTCCATCCTCCTTATTCTTTCCATTCAAACACACCCAAGCTAACCTGGCTCTTTTCACTGCTAAAGCCTAGAACTTTGTTGTTATGTACATTTACTTTCAACATTTCCTTTTTACATACACTCCCAGACTCAGACACTAGCCTCTGCAGTTTATCATGTGACTCTGCCTCCAGCACCATTTCATCAGCAAACAACAACTGGCTCATCTCCTTGGCCCCCCAACCCCAGTAGACTGCATACTTGCTGCTCTCTCAAATATCCTTTACTCACGCCCCTCATCACGACATCCATAAACTGATTAAACAGCCATGGCAACATCCCACACCCCTGCCACAAGATCCACCTTCACCATGAACCATTCACCCTTCTCTCTACCTACTCACACATGCCTTACTATCTCTTGATAAAACTCCTCGGTGCTTCTAATAGTTTTCTTCCCATGCCATACATCTACATCACCTTCTACAGAGCATCTCTATCAACCCCCTCATATACTTTCTTCAGTTCTATAAATGCCACATATAGATCCTTCTTTTTCTCAAAGTATTTTTCAAACAAACACCTGATCCACACATTCTCTACCACTCTTGAAACCACATAGCCCTTCCATAATCTGATTGTCTGTGTACACCACCACCCTCTCAATCACAGCACTTCTATACAACTTACTACACACACTCAACAAACATATAACCTCTGTAATTTGAACACTCACCTTTGTTTCACTTGCTTTTATACAGTGGCACTGTTCAGGCATTCTGCCAATCCACAGGTATTTCACCACGATCTGTACACATATGGAGAATCCTAACTGCCCAGTTAACAACACAGTCACCACCTTTCTTAACCCATTTTCAGCTTCCAGAACCTTCAACCCCTTGTTTACCCTCTTCCACTTCCATTGTTCCATTCACCACCATATCACTTCCAGGTATCTAAAACGGCTCACTTCCTCCAGCTTTTCTCCATTCAAACTCACAACCCCAACTAACCTGTTCCTCAGCCCTGGTAAACCTAATAACGTTTTTATTCATATTTACTCTCATCTTCCTTTCATACACTCAAACTCAAATCACCATAGCTAGGAAAAAATATCCATTTGAATCTTTTTATACAATTACAAAAAAATCATGAGTGGAAGCAAAACATCTTGTTGCTACATCGTGTGTCTAGCAGTAGAGAGAGAGCTGCATAACCTTGTTAATTTGCACATGTTGATGAAGAAAGGACTGCAAATCCAGCTGAGTCCTACACTGTTGCCATTAGGAGCGAGTAATCTATTCATTTTCATTACTTAATATGCTAAACATTTTTAATTTTCATTATTACTGCTGCATTGTGGGGTAGGCCATAAAGTTAACAAGTCATAGCAAATGGGTGAAGAAATTCAGATGCAGTATTATCCACTTCCACTGCCTTGCCACATTTCATCATATGCAAGGCTTTCACTACTTCTTATCTTTTCACCATACTACTTGCCATGACTCTGTCACTTCATATACCTCCTTAATTCAGATACCATACATTTGCCACCCATTTATCAAAAATATTCAACAGTCCCTTATAGCACTCACTCCATAACTTTATCATCTTTCTTTGTTACCACTTCCCCATTTGCCTCCTTTATGTACATTCCCATTTTTCTGTTTTTCTCACAATATTAAACTCTTTCTGGAACATTTTCTTATTTTTCCAGAAGTTTGTTGATTCACCCCTTTTTCAGCTCCTGCACCTTCCACTTGACCTCTTGCTACTTTTCCTGGTACATCTCCCATTCCTTCCCTGTAAATAATGTCCATACACCTGTCTTTTCTTTTCCATTATTAAGTTAATTTCATCCTCCTACTACTCATTCTTTCTCACCTGTCAACATACCAAACAGTTTTCTTGCATATGCTAATATTGTTTTCCTAAATGCCCCCCATTCCTCATCCACTCCCCTAGCATTGTTTACTCTCACATTTTGTCATTCTACACTCAATCTCTCCTAGTATCTCTAAATACAAGCCTCTTTGTTAGGCTCACTTACTTTCACAACCCACTTTTTATTCATGTCATTTTCTCTTTTCCCAAAGCCACAACAAATCTCCACCCTTGCCTCCATCAGGTAATAATGATCAGACACCCCCACCTGCTGCTGCTCTTAGCACATTCACATCTAGGAGTCTCTCTTGCATGCTTGTCAATTAGCATGTAATCCAGTAAAGCCTGCTTACCGTTTTTCCCACTCCACTTATAATGTTGTCTCCCTTTTTTACCCAAGGTATATCCAATCAGCAGTCTTTCATCAGCACATAACTCCAGTAGTTTTTCACCATTTCCATTAACATCACTGAATACCCTATGCCCCCCCCCCTCCCCATTTATACCGTCAGCTACCATATTATTCACTTTTGCATTCAAATTTCTCATCTTTATTACACTCTTTCACATTCCTACAACTGCTTCTTCAACAGGAGTGCTACTCCTTCTGTAGCACTCACCCTCACACTAACCTCTGACTTTACCCCAAATACATTCTCATATCATTCTTCCCCTTTACCCTTGAGCATTGTTTCACTGAGATTTAGAACATCCAGATTTCTTTCCCCAACATACTTCCAAACTCTCCTTCTGTTGGTTTCATCAAAACACGTATTTACTTATATTGTTTTTAATCTTTGGCTAATACAGGGAATGATGATCAGGTATGAAAAAGAAATAAGGATCACATGTGGTTATTACTTTTCAGTCTTGTTCCATTAATTGTTTTTTATTTAGTGGTTTAATTTACTTGTAGAATTTTTGACATGGTTTAACTTATTTTCCTTGTTTATTTCAATTTTAGTTGGAGAGTCAAACGACGTTTGGGTCAATGTACAAGACAAGAATAGAGGGTAACAACATGTTCTGTGACTTTTATAACCCTAGCAGTTTAACATACTGTAAGAGATTGCGTGTCATGTGCCCAGAACATACAAAAGCCCCAACAGTGTCTGATACAGAGGTAAGTGAAAGCACTTTTCATATATCTTTAGCTACACGCAAAAGTGATGTGATTTGTAGCTTTACTGGCAAATATAACAGGGTGGTGAAACTAAGCTTACTGAGTTGAATATTTGAGTAACTTTAATTTTGTACTTGGCATGTTTCATAATTTGACATGGATCTGTGTCAGTTAAATGTTGGTATAATCAATGAAGTATTGAATTTGGTTTTATTTTATACTTCTATATCAGGTTTGCGGAGCTCCACTGACATCCAATGTATTTGATGAAACTGGAGAGATATGTCGTGCATCAAAAAAGAAATGCCTTCGTCATTACTGCTGGGAAAAGCTACGACGAGCTGAGATAGACATGGAAAGGGTCAGACAGGTATCAAGTCACCTGATAATTAAAGACTTTAAAGTACAAAGTGTTTTGGTTTTAAAAATTTTGGAAGGGATATATATGAAAAGATTTACATCCAGACTATTGGGTAAACTAAGAGTTTCATTAATGTTCTGGCTGAGCCTCATTAAGATATTTTTATTTGTTGTATACTTAACTACTTTTCCAGATATTTTCATTTATATTTGACAGCTTTTCCCATTTTCACAAAATAGTGTCAAGAACTGACAAGCAGTGGCTTCATTTGCATACAGCTACTCTTTATGTCTTACATATGTTTATGTAATGTTTTACTTTGTTACAGTGGTTAAAGCTGGATGAATTGCTAGAACAGGAGCGTTTAGTTCGTCAGGCCATGACCAACCGTGCTGGAGTCTTAGGCCTTATGCTTCATTCTACATATGACCATGCTTTAGCTGAAAAACTACAGCAATCTCAGCAGTATCATCAAAACGATCACCAATACCACTCTGGCCACAAGTATCAACGCACTAATAGTGTCTCCAACCAGCAAAAAAGCACTAGTACCACTACCCAACAGAAAACACAGCAGCATCGCCAACACACATCACAGCGGTTTAGTAATGATCACCATTACCAGAGTGAACCACAGTACCATCAGAGTGACCATCAGTACCACAGCACTAATCGTAAGCACCACCATAATGACCATCAATATCACAGTAGTGACCGTAAACATCATAGTGATCACCAGTATCATAATAGTGAGAGAAAACATCACAGTGACCATCAGTATCATTCTAGCCGTGAGCGAAAATATCAGGTAGATCATAAATACCATAATGACCATCAGTATTACTCAAGCAAGAAGCACAAGTGAGTTGGCACTATATCTTTGTGCCACCATTTACCCCATATGTCATTATTTGTACCACATTTCATGGGAGTGATTTGCATAATTAAAAATCAAAGTTTGAAGTGTGTTTCTAATTTCTTATATTTCTACAATTAATGTAATATAAATAGAAACTTTTATACCTTCTGTGACGTAGTATCTTGTATTTAGGAACTTGGAGAAAAAAGTTGGTTCTTCCTCCTCTAGTGAATTGATAAAGTATTATTGTACAGTATAGAGATGTATTTTGTAAATGTATGGAGTACGACAGAATAATGGATTTTATAGTGGTCATATAATTACCCATAACTTCTTATTTGTTCAAAAGACATAAATATTTGGAAAAGTGCTGTACTTTTGTATTACACACAGCTTTATACCACTAATTGATTATCTATATTTATAGTAACCAGTGGTTTGTCTTTCAATTTTTAACAGGTTTAAGGATTCAGATGAGCATATTAAAGCAACGTGATGTTCATTATTGTACTCTCTCGGTGCAAATGAGTATTTTATTGAAACTTTTATGGTTATATAAGTAAGATTTTAGTCAGTATACTAATACTGCATATCTGTCATATCTAAGTACAAACCGCATGAAATTATAGATCCTTTGGTATTGTTTAGTTTCAGCAGCCTTGAAAAAAGCATGCTTTCATATGCAAGTTGAGGCAAAACTGGTAACTATTTTACTTGTGGCAAAAACTACAGTGCTTCCATTGCTGTACGATGGATATATTGTAGAGCTACTTGATATGAATTAGTGTGATATGAATCAGTCCTTATAATGCACATTTTCACAAACCCAAAATATATATCTGTATCTATCATGTACATTTTTTTGTGTTCTTTCATGTTTTGTTTGAAACTTTGTTGTATAAAACCTCATCTCTTTCATCACATACGACAAACAACTTATTCCTTCTCATTGCTCCATATTTTTTTTTTGTTCCATGTACAGTACTATCATTTCCTTTGATTCACTATAATTTACATCTTCATATCTATATCTCATTTTTATAACTTCTGGTTTTGTAGATATTCCTCTCTTCTCTTTTCCCAAATATACTCATTATGTCACCTAACAGAAATCAAATATAATGGATGACAGTTGTCACTTTACTATGGTCATAGATGATATGAAAAACAGTCATTCAACAGATGCTTGGAATTAAGCAACAAAACCAAATGTGCTATCAACAGATGCATAATATATCTTCAATGCATCATGACTACATGAAGATGTAAAACATATAGGTTGGAATCTTGTAAAAGCTTTTCTCTTGGAGGCAATGTCCTATACACATGAAACATTTACTTTAGGAATATCAGGGATAAGACCCTCTAACCATCTGTCTATCTGGGTGGGAACATTGACTTTCCCACCTGATATGGTGTTTCAACTACATATAGTCACTCATTCATTCTGGCCCTGCCCTCAGCTAATGAGACACCACAGAAATGTCATCGACCCACTGGCATTTGGTCACAAAAAATGCACATTTTGTTAGTTGAAAACATCAATCCAAAAGCAGTCACCTGAAGGAAGAGCGTCTACAGGATAATGTCTAGATAAGAAGACTACAGCCAAAGGTTAATACGTATCTCCAGTGGCGAAACAGTAGCAAATTGAATCTTGTCTCTGCTGAAGGAGGAGTCCTCAGAGCCATGCAGAGTAGGTCCACAATGGCTTGGCTAGGGTACTGTCTGATGAAAATAGAGGATGAGTGCAAAAGACTCCTTCTTTGGCTTTCTATTTTTAATTTAAACTTTCTTAAAAAGGTCAATGAAAAGGCCAACTGTATCTAGTATAAAGGTTAGGTCAAGCTAATCACAGAGATGCTCTATGATGAAGTCCAAAAGTCAAGATTTTAAACTGAGCATATTGCATGAAGCTCTCCTGTGATGTCTCTAGAGAGTTGACAAAGGACTTCTTAGATATTAAACTGTGAGTGCATGTTGCATGAAGCTATCCTGTGATGTCTTTAGAGGTGACAGAAAAGCTATTCTATATTTGAGTTTCACTCTTAGCCAGGAATCTGGTTTTGGATTATTTCAACCCATAAGAGGATGTCAGCAAAGAGACTGTAGAGGGCTACCACTTGGGTTGAGTGGAAAACTAAAAGGCTTCATTGGAAAGAAAGATTGGGAAAGTTAATCCCAAACAGGGTCTGATAAATTAATTTACGCTAAAAATCCAGAGATAGAGGTTCTTCATAGGTAGTCTTATTTAAGGCAATGGCATTACTATCCCTATTCTTGGGAAAAAAAGCAAAAGAAGAGCTTTAAACAGATGGCTTCAGCCATGTTCGAGACATCAGATTCTTCAAGGAAGGACTGAAAGGTTTCTCAGACCAATGGTATTGTCTTCAGAAGGAAGAATGTAGTGAAAAGGTCATATGTACTCTCCAAACATCTGTCTAAAGAATTGCTAGACAAACCACTTGTGTAAATTTTAGAAACCAGGACTAAGAATGAGGAATTGTAAAAGGCTGAGTTGATGTAAATGATCCTGAGATATAATCTGAAGTGTCATATTGCTGAAGGAGTCTCATTTCTGGTGCCAAGGCTTTATTTTCACTTTTAGTGCTACCAACAATGCTGAAACCCAGTTAGTTTAAAAGATTTTCTCCCAGAAAATATACTGGGGAAAAGGATGAATATGGTTGTACAAAACAGGTCAAAGAACATTGTCTGAATCGCCCCATGTTTAAAACTGGAAAAATATACATTAGTAGTAATGCATTTGAGCCATGAGCTCCAGATGTTTAAAGTGTCCCTCCTTTTTATGCACATCACATCTTTGAAATTCAAAGACAGTAATTTACAGTGTCATATTTGCCATGCAAGTATGATTTTATTCCCAAGTGTAAGTTGGGAACCATACTTTCTAAGGTTTTCCAGGTATATATGATGATGCACCTCTCCCATCTATGCCTCGGAGATTTCAGCTATTCCAATTTAGGTTGTTTACTACAGCCATATGGGCTGTGAAAGATCACTTAAAACTTTCTAACTCTGCAGTTTCACCTACCTTACAGGGCAATGTTAGAATACAACAATATTCAGTTTGTAAAAGAATTAGTACCTTTAATATCATCATTGGTTTTTCTTCTTCACTCTTGAAAAGTTGCAAGATCCAGCCCACCATGCTTCTGGAGGGGGCAACCTTGTTTTGTAGGTCTTCTCAGCATCTCCACAGTGATGTCCGCAGTGAAGGGATCTGGGGAAGCAAAGTCAACAAAGGATAAACAAGAGGTAATGTCACCAAAGATAAGCAATGTTGAACCTATGCAAGCAACAGCAGCAGGTATGGTTCAGATTTAAATCTTTTTATTAAAATCAGATCTCAAGAATCATTACAGGGGAAATTCATGACATTTTATATATGGGGTGAAAAATCTCCAATGGCAGAATCGGCTTAACTTCAGTCACTGGGCATATAAAAATTTCACGGGATAGTAAAAAGTATACCTTAAATTAACAATAAAATGGTCTCACTTTTGCAAAATACACATAATTCAGGGTAACTATCTCAAAAATTGGCAGATTGTTATTGAGAACCATTTTACTGTCTAAAGGAAATACTCTTGCCTCTCATCCAAGATGATCTTGTCTTGGCCTGGGCTGTCAGTTACCATAATACATGAACATAATGTATTTGTGTGTGTGACTGTATCCAATTTACCAACCTATAAGTACAAAATTTAGTTTTCAAACTTACACAGAACTAGAGTGTTTCACTAATGCTTAGACCTAACTACGGAAACCTCAATTGAGCGACATATGATTGCAATGCATGGCAGTCATTCACTACACTTATTGACCTAAGTGAAGTGAAGTTGAGGAAATCAAAGCAACTTATGATATGACTGGTTGGGTGCAATTGCCCGGGACCAAGTAATAAAGTTAGTAACTTGCTCCTTTATGAGGTGTTGAGGTAGTTCCTGCTCTTAAACTGAGAACGAAAATAGAGTCAGTCTCTGCAAATTTTGAAAAGGATATAATCGACCATTAATCATACATGCAAGATCATTCTTTACAGATCAGATACTCTTATCATGTCAGTTAAACAAAGTGATCTAACATTTAACACAAAAATCATCATGCACGAATAAAGGTTAATTACTAACCAAAACTGTGCTGTACCAGTCCTCTAATGTCCCTCGTGCTGGTCGTGTGGGAGAGAGCAGCTGCAGACGACTTTCACCCACAAACGCTACCAAGAACTGGTGGAAAATCCTGGCTAAAGAACCCGACGGGAAGCACATTAGCGGGGAATTTATTAGGTGGGAATTATATAGCATGAATAATACTAATTGAAAGAAGTGGTGGGATACATACTGAGGAACTGGAGGCAATCACAATAAATGAGAAAGTTTAGCAGGAAACAAGATAGGTGAAAGAAATGGTGGGAACACTCTCTGAAGGTTGAACTGGAAAAAAAAACGTTGCCTGAAAGAACTGAAGGATGTATTCTGGCTGAAATAATGTGTGGGAAACATACTGGTGGAATTACCAAGAACTAAAAGCTATAAGATTTGTGAGGAAACCTGCCACCTGAAAGAATTGCTACGAAATTCTGGTTAGTAAGATTGGTGGGAAACATACTGGCTAGGAAAGGAAAAATCCAGGAAAAAACTACTTTCAGGCACTGAAAGAGTTAGCGCCAATGGTACTGGTTAAGGGAACTGATAAAAATCTTGATGAAAAATACTCGAGGAGGCGAAATGATTTGTCGATTTTGTGGCAACAACTGAAGAGAACTGAGGAGAAACAATAATCGGGAAGAAACGTTAACAGGAGAGAGAGAGAGAGAGAGAGAGATAGCGAAGGCGCGTTGGTTTATGCAATTTTTCGAACGCTTGCGCCACTGTGATATTTAATGAGCCATTTTCAAATTTTGAAAGTTGTCCTATACGTTACAACAATTCATAATCGCAGTCAACTCTTGAGACTCACTTACGTTTCACGTATATTTCATTGACGTATTGACTCCAGCTTTTCCACTAGTATTAGTACAAACATAAACAAAATATTTCACATTTCTGTCAATACAGCGTGTTTACTTTTTGTTGAGAAGAGGTAGCAGTTATTTATGTTATCAAAAGGTTATTATAATACACTTAATGTGGTGATTTTCCACCTACGTACATGGGAAAAGAGTATACGGTGAACAAAGATGTACGGCTTTTCTGCAAACTTAATGCAAAAGAGAGCTGAAGATGTCACGAAATATGTAAAGGTCTAAAATAATGTTCATAATAGAGTATGAGAAAACACAACCACGATACAGATCAAAAGCAATATATTCATACCCAAGACCCGAGCCGTTTTGTTCAAGAGGTTAACCTGAAGTCTTAAACAGAAATATACAGTGGACCAAGTAGGTCCATGTTCAACATATTATTACCAGACATTCGTCCATACAGGTCAGAGCTCTGCTAAGAGTTCAACGGAACAAATTAAAGAGCGTTCTCATTAGAAAGATATATGATTAGAAATGTGAAAAGTACGGACAGCTGAGGAAAAACAGCTTGAAACTGTAAACTACAGATACGTAATACTTTTTTTTTCACTATTTCCGGTCCTTTTTTATAGGGCTCCAGCAGCTCAAGGCTGCGCTACAATCAGTTGTTGGGAAAGTATTGGACTCCAAAGTGTTAAGTTTTCTCCCTACCTCCCTCCCTTCTTCTCCAATAACTATGATACAACCTCACCAAAGGTGATTTCACTCGCGCGGACTCCCACAAACATGCGGAGGTGACGATCTTAATATAGATCAGTGATACATTTTCTATTCAGACCACCTGATACCTCCTCAGCCATGTTTCCAGACGACTGAGGCCACCCAATACATCACCTACTACGGTTTGGCAACATAATTAGGAAGATAATTTCTAAACATCGTATATAAATACTTTGGCCTTGCATTGTACAGACGTCTTGCCTTTCACTTCGCCCTAAGACAGGAAAGGAGTAATCTTCGGTGATGAACCTGGTGATTAATGTCTGCTTGTATTGTTCCTGGTGAACGGGTCGAATGCTGTTTCCGACTTGTCCAACATCGTTGGGTTAACCGAGGAGGATTCATTGGGGAGGATGGTTTCCGAACTATTTGTTGTTTTCTAAAGAAAAAAAAAAACTGAAACGTCAGTGCTACTGCACAAGAAATCATGTCTTAATCAAGGTCATGAAGAATGCTTACCTTTTTCCATACATGTTATCCGCATGTTGATAAGACCATACATTGGAATAAGCAATATCGAGCATTTGTTGAAGCTGCGTTTATTGTATGTTGCAGACTTTCATTTTCAAAGGAACGAAACTTCGTAATGGTTCTAGCTAGAAGCAGGCATAATGCGTTCAGAGGACACGTATCACACCGATGTTTATCATGACCGTCAGTTTGACGCCATCTGACAATCAGCTTGCATTTCCGAATTGCGTTTCCGTGATACATATGTGACAGTCGTAGCAAGGATCCTACGAAAATTATCATCTAACAGTCAATAACTGTTGAATCTAACAAAGGCATACCTGAATATGAAACTTCAAATTCGTGGTAACTCGAGTTAAGCTCCACCCATCAGGTTACCACGGTTGGAGCGCCGCCGCGCAGTTGCCAACTGAGCCTTTTCTCGCTAGATATAGCTCTTTTATAGCGACGTAACGCCTAATTTTTTTCATTTAGCGGCCTAGCGCGTTTTTCGGGGCCTTTATCTTTTTTCGTATTTAGCGCCATACTTAGTGTTATTTCAATGTATGAGGAAATTCGAACATTAATCAAAATATGTTACTGTGATTTAGAGGGTCTAATCGAAACCTATTAAGATAATAAGGAAAACAATACAAATATTGTATGTAATTAATTTTCATCGAAATGAACATGTTCAATTTCTTTAACAGGTTCAGTTCCCCTTCCTCGAACCCCCTGTTCAGTTCAGGTTCAGTTGGACTCTCGGTACTGACAGAATTATCCGTGAGCCATGAAGGACAGTAACATTGCTGGTCGTGTGCGTGCAGGCCATTACATTTAACGAACACAACAATGAGTAAGAAATATACTCAACATCTTAAAGCATATTGTTTTAAAGACCTGAAATATGAAAAGTGGTTAAGAAAAGTAGAGGTGGATGTCACAAAATGTGTTTACAAGTACTACCACTGTCCATTGTCTGTCAAACTTAGTGACATTAAAAGACACAGCAAAACAGCTAAACACAAGAAAGCTGATGAGCTATTCAGTACTCACAAACAATCCACAATTCCGTTTGAAAAAGTGGGTGATGACGCACGGGAGACTGAAGGAAATTTATCACTAATCATTGCAGAACACTGTTCATTGTGTGTTGTTGATCATTTCAGTAAGCTGTGCAAAGCACGATATACAGACAGTTAAGGATGCAAGAATTTCAAGGTAAAATGGTCGAAGTGCAGTGCAGTCGTGTGCAATGTGATTGCCTCGCATTTTGACGTTAACTTGAAAAGTGATTTAGATATTCAGTAATTTAGTGGCTTAACTGATGAGAGTAATGACATTACGGTAAACAAACTATTGGGTATCGCTATCCGGTTCTATTCTGAAAGTAAGGTACAAGATCTTTTCTTTGATTAATGATGGTCAAGCTTCATTGAAATTAATGGAGCTAAGCCAGACTCGATGGCTGTCAATTGAATCAGCAATTGTCAGGATACTGCAGCAGTGGGTTAAATCTAGGACTCACTTTGAAATGGGAAGAAATGGTGAAAGGTGTTACACAAATCCTCTGTGACGTTTTGACAAGAAAAACTATGGCTTCCTGATATTCCTGAAGCATATTCAGCGTGTAAATGAGAAATTTGAAGCGGAGGTACAGATCCAACCAAACTAAGTGACCTTAACTTATTAATTCCAAAAGTTCTAAGGTCCTCATCCTCGGCAGAAAATTAAAGGCAGGAGATTCAGTAGAGAACTACTTAGACCCACATCATCCTTGCTTGAAGTACGAGTTTAAAAAGATGGCACAATGTGAGTTTCCTGATGTAAAGGATATTCGAGGAAGATGCATACAATTTGTATTGGAGTTGGTGAAACAGCTTCGTCAACGTTTGCCAGACAGTCTAAGTGTTAGTCAATGTCCTCACTGAGTGCAAGTGAATGCCTGCAACCCAAAAAGCCTGAAGAAATTCACACGCGCATCAAGTTCCAGTGAAGGAAGCTTCATCGTGTATTATGGAAACAGAACACTGGCACCCTCGGTTAAGATAGCCTCGTAAAGGGATGCAACTGGAGAAAATTCCTTCAGTGACCTCTCTTGAGTTGGCTTTGACTCTGCTGACATTGCCTCACTCCAACGCTGATGAAGAGCGTATCTTTAGTCAAATGAACATTGTGAAGTCAAAGCTTCGAAATAGACTATCAAAAGCTTAAATGCAATACTATCAA
The DNA here is from genome assembly GCA_032361705.1 of Panulirus versicolor. Taxonomy (NCBI): domain Eukaryota; kingdom Metazoa; phylum Arthropoda; class Malacostraca; order Decapoda; family Palinuridae; genus Panulirus; species Panulirus versicolor. The sequence goes on along the minus strand of JAUUDZ010202299.1, from coordinate 2,064 downwards.
GTATGGTCTGAGAAGAAATGGAAACTGTTGTTATGACTATAAACTGCCTAAGGAAGTACTGAAATACATTGGGTCATTGAAAGCATATGAGTCATCGCAAATGCAACCAGGAACCTCACATAGATCACCGCAACCCCAGAACACCGAGGACGAAGGGATTGCGGACTGGGAATTAGCAGGTCTGAAATAATGATGAATGTTTTAGTGTTAAAGCAGTAAGTCGTACCTGTTATTAATAATATAGGACGACCAAGAGCAGAAATAATTCGAAGAGCAATTTTTTCGCTGTTATTTTAGTAAGTTAAGCGTCTCTTTAGCGATTTTCGATAGTGAATGTAGCGCATCTGAATATTTGAGTTGGCAACAGTGGAGCGCGGCTTGGAGCAGCAGTTGTTGTTAGGCTGCCAAGAAGTACAGTATTGTCCTGTCGTCACAAATTTAAGGTACGCGTTTCCATATCTTATGCTATAATGGAATAAGAGCATAATTTAAATGAAGGTTTTGTATAAGGTCAGGGTTAAGTTTATTGTTTACTAGTGAAATAATATAGTCAAGGAATGAGATATTTGATTTACTGAAATAGAAAGTAAATAAGAATTTGGTGTGACCCATTTCATTTATTCATGTTCTTGAAAACTTATGTACCTATCAATAATATGGTTGTGTTTTGGGGAACATATTTACTTGTAGAAACTTGAAATGCCCGCTCTATATTTCTAGCTGTCCTCACTGTCATTTTTACATTAAAAAACACACTGAAACTCCATGAAAGACGTCAGTTTCTTACGATGACGATGAGCGTTTTTACTTGCATTTAAGACACTTGGCTGATCTCGCGTTTAGCGCCTCATGCCACGGAACACATCCATGTTATAGCATGGCGCACACTGGAATGCACGTGTTCATGCATTTAAGTTGACGAGGATTGCGCACACGTGCTGGGATTTTGAACAGTCCGGTTGCTGTTGACACAGGCATCAGGAACGTCACCCTTCGAATTGTTTATGCCTTCTCACTTCGAGGGAAAAAAATGGTTCTTTTTCTATATTTTAATCTAGAAATTGCAAACTAAAATAGTCCTTTGTTGCTACTGGCTTTTTGAATATAAAATGGGTAGGTGCGGGGGACTAAAAATAATTATGGGTACGTTCAAAAGCCCATTCCACACAAGACAAGGTAATATGACGGTACATAATACAGGTGGGGCACGTGCATCCCTACCTAAATTCCAATGGTAGGCCTACTCAGGGCTGGCTCACCGTCCTTAGGGGCGTCGAGAGCCTAACGGGGCCCTGGGGCAAACAATCTCGCTGCCCGGCGATATTCATCTGAACCATTTTTCTTTTTTATTACTTTTTACAACTTTACTGAAGAAAATCCAAAAGTAGAATAACAACGAGCTTCTAAACACAGCGAAATGCATGTAATGTATTATGTAATTATGACGAGGTTAGAGCGCCAAGGTTTTCGTTTTACATTTGATACAGAATAAAGTGGAATAGAAAAACATCTCAGGACTGAGTCTGTCGACTGACGAGGTTCCGATCCCCGCCGCATCGTCCGCCATTCGGTTACCGCAGCAAGATGTGGAAGGCCCGCACGGATGACGTAGTTATCTCAATAAAGAAATAATGTCTTCATGATTAATGATTTACATTTTCCTCCCGATACCTAGCCTAAATATGAACTTTTTTATTTAATACAAATGTAGCTAAAACTAAGGCAAAGATTATTGTTTAACTTTCTAATGCTCGAAACCATCGTTAGAGAAGAAAACTTAATGTAACAGAACAACGATGAAAACGTATATGTCAGCGAAAGTTTCCTCTGAAGCAAAACAAGACAAAAATGTCAAAAAATGCCACAAGAGAAAGGGTAAATGTGGACGAATCACGGAGACGCCATAGCCAGCCGAGAGAAAGGAACCCGAACGAGTGGCCACGGCAGATGTCACGGCCACAACTTTCTTTTGTGGATGTTTGCCTGTGTTGGTGTCATCAATATATATATATATATATATATATATATATATATATATATATATATATATATATATATATATAT
>JAUUDZ010202190.1:0-17789 GCA_032361705.1 Panulirus versicolor | reverse complement strand
CACACACCCCCACACACACACACACACACACACACACACAACCTAAGCCAGGTACCCACACACTACCTAAGCCAGGTACCCATCTATCAATCAGTCTCGCGGAAAGGTTGAACACCAGGGTTGATGTGTATGTGAGAATTTCTCCATCTATCTGTACTCCGGAAATGTGCAAGCTTCTCACTGTCCCGCCCCTCACACACAAACACTAGTCTATTCTTTTCTTTATTCAAGTTCTTGAGTATCATGTACAATATGTAGATTATCATGTAAATAATCAATATACCATGAACTACGAAGAAAGAACATATCTTAATTCATATACCACGTTCACGGAATACATTTTCATAAAATATATCTCCATTCTTCTTAATTTAGACCTCACGTACACAGAATACATTTTTCAAAAGCATATCTCCATTCTTCTTAATTCAAGTCTCACGTACACAGAATATATTTTCCTAAACTTAATTCTATTCTTGAACCTGAAAGTTACGTTTGCCAGTAATGCAGGCACTGCTCCAAACTTTCTCCTCATTATGTTATCATAAGATCCACAAGCTCAAATATCCCGCACCCATTCGCGCTAAAATTTCTGACGCGTTGCGGCATTTCAATTACTTTGCAGGATCTAGAAATTTCGCTTCACACTTACTAGGCTCTTCAGTATGGCTGGCCACAAAGTTTCAGAGCTGGTCTCGGTCCCCTCGAGTTGATGCAATCCTCCCTCTTTACTTCCATCATGACCGTGGCATCACCCGCAAACATATTCCCGTATGAACCAGGTCCTTTAGGAAAGCCATTTACGTTGATCAAGAAGAGCAATTGGTAACAGGACCAAACCTTGCGACACGTCATTGGTAACCCAAACCGATTTCAAGTAGGAATCTCCCACTTAATTCTGCCAAATGATCTAGTTTCTTCACTAACCAATGTGGTACGGTATCAGATACAATTAGTCCTTATCTTTTATCTAAAATGGAGCTCATTCTTTCATTAGAAATCTAAAGGCTTTGTTACGCATGACCTTTTCCTGCATCCTTGCTGTCTTTCACTTCAGCTACGTTCTCTCCTCTGCACGCAACCATACATGTGGTTATCTTGGCTGCAACAAAATTAATCCCAAGCCAACAGTGCATTCAGTGTTAAGGTTGTAAACAGCTTAAAGTTTAATTCTCCCTTGAGTAATACAATACACATTCGTATACCAACATTTGTATTAGACCCTAGTTCATAAAATTTTACCTGCATGCCAGGGAAGTTGACGGGCGCAAGGCAACTGTTGTGGTACCGTGATGTTTACGCCATGTTACAGGGTGTCCCCGAGCCCGACATATGCGTGTGGCTACCTTACCCCCTCCTGATGTACGTAGTTGTCAAGAACGAGAGCCGTCGCTCATTATCCATATAATTATCAATCATGACCTTACACAATGCTGGTCTTAGCTGAACAAGTTACTCTAATACTAAACAAATTACTCTAACCAATCAATTTATGTAAATCATTAACACCTATGTATCATACACTCACAAGATCCACAGTGCGAGATGTAATTCACAATCGGTCAGTGTGTGCACACAATGTAGCATCATCAATCCTTACAAGCGCACCGCGGCGGCCTGCCCGGCACTTGAGCTATGCAGGACCACAGCTTTACTCTGGCCGCTCCTCTACCTCGTTCTAGGACCACAGCTTTACCCTGGCCGCTCTTCTAACTCGATCCAAGACCACAGCTTTACCTTGACAGCTCCTCTACCTCGCTCCGGGACCACAGCTTTACCCTGGCCACCCCGCGTATCTCGCTCCAATGCTGGTCCTGATGTATGAAGTGATAACAGTGCTGGTCTTAAGTCCGGAGTGGTAACAGAGCTGGTGTTGACGTCTTCTCTTTTAACAGATGGACATAGAAGCATTTTCGAGTTATTTCCTTTGACAATCCCGATGATAAATAACGTTTTCCCCACTTCACACTTTCCACTAGTTACAGTGAGAACGGCTTAATGAATTTCCAACTAAAATGCAGTAGATTATGTTCAAAAAGCGGTAGCAGAAGTAACAGAAGTGTGATGAGATTATCTGGTGGATGACAACACGTACATGGAAATAGATGAACAGATGTTAGGAACATAACAGACCTGGTGGTCAATGGAGTGGTTATCTGTTGGAGGAAATTAATATGACCTAGATTCCTACTCGAATGGTGAAAACCACAACTCCCCACGCTTTAATCTGCCTAACCACAATAAATTCTGTATGTACACTGATGTATGAAAAGAAATACTTCAAAAATAAAGCCTATTATATCAGCATAAAACATAATAATGTTCTCGTAACAGGACAGAAGCCAGCACTACCATGAGTAAGGTACGAGGGCTTCCTCTCTCTCCCCCCACATCTCTCCCTGTACGTGGGAGTGCGGGAGGGATGTAGCCTTTGTCTGCCTCTCCTCCCATGACCTCCTCTCCCTCCCACCCAGCCCCAGGGCTCAACGGGCAAAGTTTCCCTTCCGCTCACTGGCCAAGCGTTCCATCACCACCCGTTGACATCTCATCTAACGGATTTTGAGCAAGAGTTACAACGGTTCCGTATAGCACTAGACGTATATGAGGTGAAATGAAAACAGTTATTCTGAAATTTATCCTAGAGACCATCTGTGCTGCGCGCACACAAATTCGTAGTCACCATATTTTACCAAATAGCTATCAAATTCCTGAACATTTCTTGAGAAAAGAACTGCCATATCCGAGGATAGCAGAAGCAAAAGAACAGCCGCTTCTCGAGAGAGCGAGTCAATTCTTAGAGCTGCACATGCTCGGCTGACACACACACACACACACACACACACACACACACCTTGCAGGGCATCTGGCCAGCTGTTCTGCACATGCATTTTCAAACGATAAAACCAAACATTGCAAGTGTGATAACGATGACAAACACTGAATAAAACGAGTACATCTTCACCATCATTTACTGAGCTGTCACTGACACAAATCAAGTGATTTGTAACGCGTAGGCAAGACCAACTTCAAAACACTGATAGAAAATTTCAAAACAAAACAAAAATGCTTACATAAACATTACAAGTGTGCACTCGATGACTGTACTACCTAATTTGGGACACCTTCGACAACACCACGTAAAACACTTTCAAAGTCATTCGAAGACACGCTGGGTCATTCTAGTGCCGACTAAATTGGATAATTGCCAGTGCCTTCTCGTCCGGGCAAGACGCAGTCAAGCGCGGCAGGCGTAACCAACGGGTCAGGTGGTTGGAGTCGATGGCCGAGCGCGCACCTCAACATGCACTTGTGCCCAGCGGCCCGTCCTGAACCCTACCCTGAGACGTCACAGGCAAGATTTTCCTAGTAGGTAGGGGAAGGGGCTAACCAAATTTGACGGAACCTTCAACTGGCCGAGCGCTTTCAATATCTTAGCAAGGAAGAAAACCCTTTATATATATAATCATTATGTTAAAGACATTCCACTCTATTCCTTAGCTACAAATAATCTTTTTTTTTTTTTTCATCTGAAGATTCATCGTTCCACAATCCTTCTTAAGCTTGATTAGGTAAGGCTCGGTTAGAATACCCACCTAACCTAATCGTTCCTATACTAACTCAACGTTAACCCTAACATAGAAAAACGTTTTGGGTCTTTTTCTTCTAGACGAGGAGTGCCCACGGCTCTACGCCTCTAGGTTTCGGTAATATAATTCCAAGCTATCATTTACTGTTTAACGCAAACCAAATAAAGGATAAACACCACATTACCTTTCCAGAATAATATACAGAATGGATCCATTCACCTAATGAAGGTAACAACAAGAGTGAGGCCAGAAGGGAAACGAAACCACACCAAACCGTCTTTGCTTATACGACAATCGAACGAGATTTACGAACATCTGTGCTAACACACACGCGATATTTCGAAGTGATACAGTGTAACCCATATATGCGTCACAGATTCATGTCCGAATTACTTAAGTTATACATTAATCAGTACACATGCAGTCAGCCTATATATTCATGTTAGCACAATAATAAGACCATAATATGACCACTTTCATGATGTTCGCATTGCTATATTAACAGCGGAGACCACAGTGGCAATTTGAAAGTTCTAAGTTGCAATAGGTTGCAATTTATATATCAATGGCCAGTCCTTAAGAAAGTTACGGCGATCCAGTTCCCACTGAACAAAATGTTAGTGGCAGTCTGGGCATTAACGTCCTCATGGTCGAACTTACTCATTACAAAAAAAATGACAATCTTAGCCACAGCATGTTAAGTTTGTGCTGGCTGGAATTAACACATGAAATTGGAGTGTAAGAGTGTGCAAGACCTGCGGGCATTACAGCATCTGGCTGTGATTACGACTGTAAGAAACGAAATACTTCGTTTTAGAGCGAAAAGGTTTTAGAATCTATACGATGATACATTTAAATTTGAAAGCTGAAGGCGGGCAAATCTCTAGCGGGCCGCCATCGACCAAAGATATACATTAAACAGTATTAATGTTGAAATTGAAGAACATAATTTCTGAACTGTAATTAAGCTCCTAATCACGAAGGATGAGTTAGCCTTGGCTTACTTTTAATCCCTATGGGATTTCTAACGACTCGTGTTTCATCTCGACGAAAAAAAAAAAAAAAAACGCGCCACACCGCAGCGCCCTCACGACGCAGCGAGATTTTATGGAAACACTTCAAATGGCTGGTGTGCAGTGAAGACTAAACTTATGACGGAGGGAGTCATAAACACCCTCCAATGACAGCCATTAACATTTCCACAAAAGCGTGAGAAAGACTTGTACAATGCGAAGGTGTCTTCGAAGTTATGCAAAGATGTAAACGACGGTAACAAAGGGAAACATCAAGCGCCACAGATACGGAGGTGGCATCTACATCAATTTCATGTACAACAAAGTTTCAGTTTATTTCACCGACTTCGAATGTTAAAGTTAAGAGGATTACCGATTAACATTTGAAATTCCATAAAAAATATGAGTTGAAGCTGCTGTGTGCCCGCTTGTATTTCCAACTTATGCAAGTGTTTGCGATACATTTCGTCGGAAACCGAAAACGAGGACGAATTGAAATAGGCAAAAACTGGATCTCGAAATTCTTGACTGTGCTGTTCAATAAAGTAACCTAATATTACAGATTGACATATAAACAATATATCGGCAATGAGGTAATCTTTTGTCCTTTAACTTGTCGTAAAACGGCACACAGAGAACCAATGACACGAGCTGCAACCTTCAACAGACAACCTGACGGCACAGGTTAAGCTGGTCTCGAGTGGTCCGGAACTGGCCGAACCAGAAAGGAAAGCTCCCTCTCACGTCGGAATACGCCCACGCCTACGTCAAGCGACGGCGGTGATACCGAGTTAATATATTCGGATAATTTAAAAGTACTTAATATACATGTGAAACTAATTATACAACTTTTCAAATACTATAACCCTATTACGGTGAACTGGTTTCTCATGGTACATATGCAGCTCTAAGTCGATCCCATCTACATGGGTCACTTGTTGGGCGGCTAGCTGAGTGATGCAGCCATGGGGAAGAAGGCGCACTTGTGGGGTGGATGGATGGTATAGACATGGGGAAGATGGGGCAACTGTGGTGTGGGTACGGAAGACGGTGCACTGGTGGGGTGGGTTGGTGATACTAGTGAAGGGTGCAGGCACAGAAAGGACGGTGCACTTGTGAGCGCAGGTATGGAGGACGAGGCAAATCTGGGGGTGCAGGCACGGTGAGGAGGGTGCACTTGTGGGGTGGATGGGTGGTGCAGGTTATGAGGAGGACGGACCACTTATGGGGTGGATGGATTGTGCAAGCATACTGAGAGCGGTACAATTGTGTTGGAAGGATGCAGACATGGGGATAACCGTGCATTTGAGGGATCAATGCAAACATGGAGAGGACGGTGCACTTGTGTCAACCATTCTAGCATTCCAATGCATCTCGTCCTTCGAGTCTATCATTCATTTGCACTCACTCATACGTCGTACCGATCATATCTCAATGTTTATCCCATTTGCGTTTTACCCATCTCGTTTGAATATTCTTGGTACGTCGGAAAAGAGAGACGACATTCATTATGATACACAGAGGTAAGGAGGGAAAGTTGTACTCACCAGCGATGCAGTTCTCCGAGTGGGCCCTGTTCTTAGCGGTTGTGTTGTTATTGTTGTTGTTGTTGTTGTTGTTAGCGGAGCGCGAGGCTGAGGGTTTGGCGGGCTGCAGCTCTACCTTACGGTGGCGGGACACCCTGAAGGCACTGCTCCCGCCGCCCCGACCAGCCGCCGCCGCTGCCGCCGACGCCTGCGGCATGTCGTCCCCCTCGGTGTAGTAATCGTCGTCGTAGTCCTCTAACTCGATGTCGTCGGCGGAGTATGACCTGGGCTTGCCCTCGGGGGACCAAGAATCCCCTGGGTCATCCTGATCCTCAATTACGTCCCCGAGCGACTGGGTCTTCGGCCTCGTGGGGGAAGGTTCGAGATTGACACAAATAAAGGAGCCGACGGACTCCTCGCCACTACTGTTTGTCACTGCGGGATGTCTGGGTGGCCGCTCGACGCGCCGGGCGCCAGAGTACTCCTCGCCACCGTCATCAAACGCACTGTGGGTGCTCGCATAAAAGCTAAAATAAAGATCTACACTGTCGGGACTGAGCACGTCAACACTGGACACTGAGCCGGCAGCATCACCCGTGGCCGCGGCGGCCTCACGCACATGTTGATCGGAGGACAAGGACGGCGTGTGAACGTGTGTAGGGACCCGCTGACTCTCCTCAACTCGCGTGTCTGTTGTTATGTCTACCTGTGTGGGGGTAGGATGGGGGGGTGTTGCCTCGGGCGCCCTCCCTCCATGTTCCCCTGACCTGAACGTTTTCTCTGGTGTGTCCTCGCCACTATCCGTTTTCTTTAATAGTTCTACACTAGTTTCCGTCTCCCACCTGGGCGGCGTTTTCTTTGACAGGTCGTCCGTCGCACTCGAGGTGGACCTGACCGATTCGGCCACGGTTGGAGGTTTTGAGGAGGCGGTGGAGGTGGCACTAGAGCTGTACTGGCCGGACATAATCTCATCAATGGGCAGGTCCAGCGCCTCTGTGAACAGCGGCGTGGTGGCTCCATCGGCAGGCGTGAAGGCATCGTGTTGGCTATTGGTGCCGGCGCCACTCCGCGCCTCCGTGAAGACAGACTCCGAGCTGGACGAGGAGTCAGCGAAGGCTACCACAGCTGCTCCACCTGCCGCTTCGCTGACTCCCAGAGGTTTCGGCTTTCGCGCCTCCTTCCACGAGTCTGTTACGATGGTGGTGGGCCGCTCCGCGAGTGCCGACACCGGCACTGGGATGCTGGGAGACTCGGTTGATATACCCACGGTGGCGGCTGCGATGGTGGAGGGCGTGCTGATGGGAGAGGCACACACCGGTCCTCTGTCGCCCTCATGTAACGTGTCTCGACTCTCATGGAGCTTGGCTTTCGAGGGCGACTTCCCACGGGCGAGCCGTCCCCGGCCCTTTGCCTTCTGCCTCTCGGCCTTCGCCAACTTCTTGCCCTCTGCGCCCTGGATGTTTCCCATGTCGTAGGAATCTTCGAAGACGTCACTGTCGTCAGTATCAAATTCGCGAGGGACAACGGAATCAAACCAGTCCTGCAACTTATGGCAATTATAGGTGATGTCCCCGTCAGAGCACTGACCCAGCAGGAAGGGCTCGCCGTCAAAACCCTCGTCGTCAGAAGGTGTCCAGTACTCCCGTACCCCCAGCAAGGGCTCTAAACAATCACCGCTCCTCTTCTGAAGGGCACCGAGTACGTCCAACACATCCACGGGCGCCGAATTCCTGCGGGCGAGGTCGCTGGGACGGTCAACATGGAGAGAGTTGCTCCGTGAAGTGCGGCTGTCGAGTGTAGCGAAGGGTCGCGCCGAGACTAACCTGTGGGAGGAGAGTGCGTCGCCGGGTTAGTGTGTAGGGCACGCTAGGGTGTATGGGGGTGTGGGGTGTAGGAGGGGCAGAGGACAAGGCTGGTCACAAGGGGGGTTTCCCTCGTGCCATATATGAGCCACATGTCAGGTATCACCTTACACACCAGCCAAGCACCGTCCACCACGACCGTCTGACCCGTCTGATGCTACGCTCTGCCCCAGGCAACACGATGTAACGCTAACCCAGGCCCTGGCAAACGAGGCAGAATGGAGCTAAAGACGAAGCCGGGTGAGCAGTCACGATCCATTTCCCTAAAGCGAATAAGTTGTGGGTGGGTTTCAGAAGAGATGTGAGTCACGTGGGCGGCCATCACACCCACACGGGGCTACACCAGAGGCAAAGATAACTCTCAAGAATCAAATAGGAGGAGAAAGTACAACAGCAGAGATAGGGGAAAAATATAAGAATACCGGGAGATGATTTCCTAGTATGGCACAGAGTTACAGCAAAAACGGCATGCATACATGAAGAATACAACAGCCCAATGACAAAACATTTGAATGTAATTCATTTGGGAAAAAAAATTACAGAAAACGGGAGATTAGATGATCCAAAGAAAACCAGACAAGAGAAGGAGGGGGGATAGAGAGAGTAAATAGCAGGCCACACTATAGAGGGTGTGGCACAGTAGTTCAGACGGCGTGGAGGAAAAAAACCACTTTGCAGAGTGAACCCTGACCTGTCCTACATGAGGTGGGACTTCCAACCAGCAGATAATACATGGCAACTACAATTAACTCACCCCAGCAATGGGGCCAGATAAGACTAAATCGTCACAGCGAGAGGGTCTGCTATAACTGACTCACCTCACCACAGCGATAGGGCCCCACTGTGGCTAATAACCAACCACTGCAAGGGGTGGCCAGCTATGACTGACTCACCACAGCAACAAGGAAGACTAAGGAACCCAGCCCGTCAATACGAGCGGGACCGCGGCTAGCATGCAACATACCCCCGCACACGCAGCCGACTATCAAGCAACTCCACTAACACCTGTTATTCTGTACATCTTGAGTATTGCTGCCCCTGGGTGTTTGGAGCATGATGTCCCCGTGTCTCCGGAGAATATCCCTGTGAGCGTATCTGGTGCATGACATTAGTGTGTCTGGAGCGTGATATCCCTGTGTGAGTGTGCCTGAAGCATATGTATTCAGGTCAAGACATACATCATGGTAGTCAGATCTCAGAAATGGACTATTATGAGCTATGTGAGGTCAGTGGCAAAGTGGTCGTTCTTATTAGAGTAAAATCCACACACACTCCACATCAACACACTCCAAACATTCATCGTCAAATACTCTAAACTCGCACACCCGAATCTCTTCTAACCTGCACTGAAAACACATCTCGCACACTCATACTCCGACCTGCATAACTAGTGCACTCCGAACCCATAAAACTCGCACTCAAATCAATCAGTACGCTCAAAACATAAGTCATGCAATTTCAAAACATACATATCACAAAAACCCATGCGAAATCAAAAAGCGTACAACGCGCAAACTCAAAGCTCACAGATCTATCACACTCAAAACCCTCATCCCCGAACACCCGGAACACACACAAGTAAAAGACATGGTACATAAACTGCGTAAGGTTACGAGCCAGGCATCATGAATGTAAAACTCTCTCCCTATAATACAGAAAGAGTAGCCCCTTACAAAAACACCTAAACACACACATACGCCCAATGTTCACACATAAAATATACACCCACAGACCAAAATAACCACACACATATACTTTAGTCCAAGAACACCACCACACTTGAACCAGTTGGGTTAAAACCAACCACAAATCAACAAAACCGGATCAATAAAGAACATGGACGTCTGGTTACCCAGAAACGAACTGATCGTCCCCAACTCAGATGGGAGCCGCTAAGCACGGAAGTACTGACGAAGGTTTACATACTGGAAAATCTAATTCCAGTGGGAGTCGTTACAGCTCTGGCTTTGAAGGCACGGGAGGACAATGGGGACAAATCACACGCACCTGTCTCCCCTAACCTGGCCTATATAAAATGTTTTACTCAATAAAAATAGTTTCTATTATTCTGCTACACGTTTGTCACCGAAGGACGTTTTCGACAGCGCCTTCGGCAGTAATCAGTGGGCAGGTCATCAGGCAAGAATAAAGTAGCCTCTCCTGGTCGTCCATTGGGTAAAAACACCATTCTCAGTTGCCTTTTAAGCTACTATGGGAACGGTCAACTCCTGGACCCTGTTAAAACATCCGGCCGGCCTCGGATATATGATCACCTCAGCCAATCATCCATAAACGTTAAATAAAGACACAAACCGGACGTGTGTGTTTTCTGGGAGCAACGTAGATAAATAATATATTGTGAAGAAAGTATCCCTACGCGACATGAATGGGTTAATATTGCCAATACATTACAGATGGGTTAATATTGCCAATACATTACAGATGGGTTAATATTGCCAATACATTACAGATGGGTTAATGTTGCCAATACATTACAGATGGGTTAATGTTGCCAATACGACGCTAAAACGAAAACTGTTAAAATCTTATTGCCAAAGATAAACTGAAATATAACTACTGGCAACACTACGCGAACCGTAACCGATACGAGGAGACAACTAAGGTTAACATCTTACTGGCATAATACCTTACCTAATACTACGCTAATATCTTACTGACACCGCTTAACCTATGCTAACCGAAAACGAGATTAATAGTGTACTGTCAGGAATAGGCTTACATTTCACTGGCAACATCAAGCTAATAAATAATTAAGGATCCATCTTACTGGCATACTGGGTGAATCCAAACTAGATTAAGACCTCACTGGTTCAACGAAAAGTAAGTTAACATAATTAGGCCCTGGGGAAACTAGGTGAATATCTTATTGATGGACCAAGCGACATGAGCAGTGGGGTACTATCTGCTAACGTACTTACGCCTAAGATAAAACCTCTGAGTACGACAGTACGACCTTTGAGTCCAATAGTATTAGCACGACGGCACGAACCATAATAGCCATCATACCAATGGGTCATATCGTTGGGATCAAGGTCGCAGGGTCGCGCTTAGACTGTACCGTTATGCTTCAGGGGATATGAGGGGATGAAACTGATGACTTGCCAGTCTAAAAAAAAAAAAAAAATGGGTGTGGCTCCTATACCCAACACCTTCCACGGACAGGAGAATAAGCTCAAGGTACAGTGAACCATCCCCCACAGTTCCCCTACAGCATGTCGATCGAATGCGGTGCTTTTAACACAACTGTTACGTCAACCAAATTCTTGACTTAACTGTCATTCCCGTTATATCATAAATATCTACAGCAGCAGGGAATATGTGCATCTATGATATGCATTTTGAGTAACTTCCTGTTTCATACATACCGGTGGGGTAACTCGTGCATTCACCAGCCTCAACACAGCCTATCATACTATAACAGACAAAGGATATTCAACGTTGCATAAGTTTCATTTCATCTCATGACCCTAATGACGAATGAAAAAATTTACGACACAAACTATAGTGATCACTCAGGCGAACCGAACACAAGAACTTAATTTCCTTACCTAGAGTAGTCGCTAAATGAGCTGGACTTCAGACGGCGGCGGGCCTGGAGCAAATACTCTTCGTTGGTCTCGCTTTCATAGTCAAGGGCGTCATCATCATCGTCGACCCTGGCCGCCAGGCGCGCATCCCCATCAGGAGGATCGTCGTTGGCGTCAGATCTGACGGAATCCGAGAGCACAAGGGAGGCGAGGTTCGATATCTGTCGGAGTTTGTAGGGCGTCGAAGACCGTGCGTCGTGTCTGCTGGGGTCGAGGGAGGAAGGTCTGGGACTCCGCGGGCGTGGCCTCCCGCCAGAGGTTACCTCGAGAGCCCGCCTCTCCCGAGTTCCTCTCCTTCCGTCTTTCGAATCGTATATAAGATTTTTGTTCCCATTTACATCCGGCGAGAAATTTGCGTCACCAGGTCGTAAAATGTAACTGATCTCACCTGACACATCCGGCAGGTTCCTCCGCCAGTAGTTGAAGGTATTGTATCTTCGGTTCCCTTCGTAGTCTACTCTCTTGTTCACTGCCTCTAGAAGGCTATATCCCCGTCTATTTTTGTAATCTAGTCCCTTCACCACCTCCCTCGTCACAAACTCTTCACTCCCACCACTGTCTATGTAGTTACCGGTCCGAATATTCCCTTCAAAGTCGAGGTAGGTGCCCTTGCATGGCGGTGTTCCCCTTCCAGCAGGTTTGTTGTCATTGAGGTGTGACGTCATATTGGAGGGGTGGTGAGACCCCTCCCGCCCTCTGGAGGCCATCTTTGTAACTTCCTGGAAAATAAAGAATCTGAATAAAGAAAAGGGATTTTGATGCGCCAAATAGATATATAAACATACATCAGGTATTTATTTAAAGGATATAATTATAACTATAAAGATATGGCGATATAAAAGTGATAACTTTGATATGATTCTCTTTCATAAAACTTGAAAAAACACCTTTGCCTTGAGTTTACTCATTACTCGTCTGCTACATAATAATTAATGAAAAGATTACACTCCAGAAACGACACAAGAGAAAATCATCAAATGACAAAGAATGTACGAAATTCCTCAGAAACTCACAGTGCGGAAGCCAGCGGGTGGGTGGTGATCAATAGGGCGTCTGCGTGGCGGATTATTCAAACGTGGCCACCTTGCGGACCGGCTGGGGGTCGAGCCGGCCCTGGTGCCTGCAAGGTTGCCACAATATTAGCACGATACTGATTCTCCAGTGACCTATTTCCCAATAAACCTTTATCATATCAAGAAGTAAATTACTAGGAATAGGTAATGGGACAGTAAATATTGAGCTTGTTTGAATGAATGATGCAACAGAAGGATTCTATTGATGTGAAATTGACAAATCCTTCATAAAAAAAAAACCTTGTAGGAGTACAAGAAAATCCTCTGGCAATATTTACATGTAATCATGGAAAATTTCTAGATAGGGAAACTATAACAAACTATTTCAAAAGATTTCTGATATTTCAAGACGTTCTCTGTGATGCATTTAAAGTCAAAGGAAGAAAACTTAAAGTAACTTTACCCTCAGGTAAGATAAACTACAAAAGACTTGTGTCTCTCAGCAATTTCCAGCTATAGAAGTGATGAAATAAAAAATTCAATGACTACGAGCCTAGAGTACATGGCCAGATGGCTCTTCTACTGAGCTGAACTCGTACAAGCAGAGAGGATTCGGAACCCATTAAGTATGGGGAGTTTACATGCAATAACTCCATATGTATAGTTTTCCACCATTGCTAGTCATTGTGATCAGAGTCTAACCCCGGAATGAGACGGAAATATGGATTTAAATTTGAATATGCTAATTATCCAAAGTCTTAAGGTTTCTTTAGTCCTCTCTGCTGAACAGAAGCAAGTTGAATGTTAAGGAGGAGGACGTGGTGGGAGGGAGGCAGCCGGAGAAAATCTTTTGTGCCATAGACCAACCTCCATCTTTCAAAGTTAATTCTCAATCAAACATGTATACCATTGTAGGTGTAATTACTTCCTTGATTTTGAGCGATTCAAGTTTATACTCGAAATTACTTCCTTGATTTTGAGCGATTCAAGTTTATACTCCAAATTACTTCCTTACTTTTGAACAATTCAAGTCTATGTCTAAGATTATCCATCTTGATTTTGGACAATTCCAAGTAACGATTAGAATGTTGGGATAAATTAATTATGCTAAGTTTAAATTAT
This sequence comes from Panulirus versicolor, assembly GCA_032361705.1. NCBI lineage: Eukaryota > Metazoa > Arthropoda > Malacostraca > Decapoda > Palinuridae > Panulirus > Panulirus versicolor. Next base: position 4,058 of record JAUUDZ010202190.1, on the reverse strand, counting down.
CTGTGTAAATCATAAGTATGCTCTTAGTTTAACACCTAACGTGGAACTTTAAAATTTGATGATTCTAACATGAAATATCTTTAGGTTTCACATTGAAATAACCAATAGGAAAGCACATATTACTTACACTGAATGGAGGAAAAATTATGATCTAATTGAAAATTTGGAAACTTCCTTTCGAAATATGTAGTTGAGAATATACTGTTAATTAACAAAAGAACACAGTGCGAAGAGCTACATGATGCACTCTAAGCCAAGGAGGGAAGATAGCGCCATTCTGCAATTCTGTCGCTAATGCACCATAAACTATGGCACATAACTGCCCCTAATACCTTACTATATCCAATAAATTGTCCCCATCAGCTGACTATATCCAAATCTACTGTCCCCATTCGCTTACTATAGTCATATAGCTGTCTCCAATACCTTGCTATATTCATACGACTGTCCCCATTAACTGACTATATTCATACATCTGTCCACAATAGCTTACTATATGTATATCTCAAAAGGAAAAACCTTAATTCAAAGCGATTACCAGAAGAAGGAAGTAAGAGAGATATCACATCACTTCTGAGCTATATTCACCTGAAATACATGCGAAAAACATTTTAAAAATGCAAAAAACTGAAGGCATAAAGCGGTGGTGGTGTGGTTCTGAACGTCGGCGTCAAGCCATGTTTATAACCTCCTGTTAAGCAGCAACTCCCTGTCAAGCTGCGCACTACACACACACACACACACACACACTCCACAACAAACCATACCACACGAGCAACACAAACCGTCATGCATTACAGCCAAGGGCAGAGGTTACCATGCAGTAATTGCGCTACAAAAGCAAGGCACACCACGCAACACCCTCCTGAAGCAGAGGGTCTCGAGCTGACCTCCCAAGACGAGGTCAAGCGGCCTACAATACAGGCTTAAATACAGAGGGAGTTGTCCTCCCTCATGCAGCACAGCACACTCCTGGTACTCATCACCTCGGTCACCGATAGTTTGCGTGACCTCCGCGGGGGGCGCCTTGGGTCACCTGGTGGGAGTGAGGGGAGCACACAGAACTCTGTAGCCAACATGCACGGGAAAAAATCAGTCGACATATCCTCACACGAGTCAAGTCGCTACCTAAGTTGGCAGTTGGCGTTGCGAGCATGTACAAAATAGCGAAGACTCCGTCCGGGCGGATGTCCAGTACTGCAGCACACACCATGCTAAGGTCACACATGACACCCGGACGGTGGACATTCCCCTCTACTGTTACCCCTTTGAGTGAGTCTTCCGCTGTCGGGGCCGTCCGTGTCACCCGGACCACTTCCGTCGTCTGCTCTGCTGACGGCGTTCTTGGCGAAGTTGTGGACGCCGCCGCTGCTGCTACTGCTATTTCCCACAGACCTGCCTCTGTCGTCGCCTGCAGCCGCCTGTCTCGGGGCGTGGCCTGGAGACGCTCGGTTGCGTCCAGATCTGACTTCCAGCAATCGAGGTATGAGTGAATTTCCATCCTTCGACAAGCGGCGCGAAGCAACAGGCGCTTCGGTTTGCTTGGTGATCTTTGCACTGCGATGCCGGCCGAACATCAGGTTACTACTGGTGCTACCCTTGCTCTCCTGATGGCTCTGGTTGTCTTTGAAAGGTCCAATACTCGAGGACTCTCGGTATACATGGCGGCCGCTTGAAGCTGTACTTCTTTCTGTCGCCTGGCTGAAGGAGGTAGTACTACTTCCTCCTGAGGATTTCTTGACATCGGAGGAACTTCTGTCGATGAGGTTACTTCTATTTTTGATCGAGCTGCGTCGAACTAGCCTGGTAATGGATGACGGAGTGACAGATTCGACGAATTTCTTCATCCTGGACGTCTTATTTTCCAGAGCGGAGGAGGTCTTGTCTGTTCTACTAGCCTCTGACTTACTTTCATCATTTCTCCTAGGTGACTTGAGATTACTGGGAGGGTCGGTTGGGGTGGCGCTGCGTCTAGACCTCTCACTTCTGCTGGGGGGACCGACTCTCGGCGGCGTTTTGATCGAAAGGGACGTGTGGTGCCTGGCGAGGCCAGCCACACGCGGTGGGTTGATGACCCGAGTCGCGTTGCCCACGCCAGAGGAACTATTCAGCTTCGTGAGGCTGTCAGCACGTCGAGGTGCTGTCAGCTTGCTGACGCTCTTACGCGGCGACCCTATCGACTTTGAGGAGCTACTCCACCCTAGGGAGACGTTATCATGTCTTTGGGTAAGACGCTTACTAGGGGGGTCACTTATGGGCTTGTCCCGACCTGGTGGCTTGATGACGGTGGATGTTGCGCTCCTTGGCCCCAGGCCCCGCCTGAGGGGCACCCGGCTTCTGGAGAGGCGGTTGGCGGCGTCCATCGGCGTGGCGGCCCCACCAGTGACGAGGCCTCTGGCACCGGGTCTCCTGCTGCTGGTGCCATCCCGGGAACCCTGCCTCCCTGACCCGGCGGTGGTGCCCGGGGGTTCCTTGGCGGAGGTACCGCCATCTTTGTCAGGCGGGTCCGGGGAGCGGCGACGGACTGGGGAGGACCGCGGGGTGTCGCTGCGACAGGAATAACATTGTACTCCACATGTTACCTGCCCATATACCTGTCTGTACATAGAGTGGCCTAGTACACACACATACACACACGCACATAGTACATATAGGTAGTTACACAGTACATAATGAGTAATAATACGGTGTGAATAAGTCTACAGCGGCTCTGTTAATCTATAGCCCTCCAAAGGACTACAGCAGGCCAGAGCAGACACAGAATGAGCAATCAAGATGGTGAGAAAGGAAAAAAAGGTATTCCCCTAATAAGGATGATAAGTGATATAATAGGGGAACTTTCATTTACAGGGAAATAATACTGGGAGACCTAAATGCTCACGGAGGCGGAGAAAACATTGAGGTACAAGTTTCTCGAATGTGTACAGGGAAACTTCTCATACCGTCACGCCATCGAGCATATGAGAGCTTGAACGAGGACGAGACAACATCGCTTTAGTCGGTACGGAAATAAAACACATCAGACATGAAGCACCTTCATGACAAAGTGATCATATAGTACATTATCTTGACCATGTTTTGGAGGAGGATAGCAGAGGAGGATCAGAAAAAGCACAGGTCCCTGATAGGATATACAATCAAGGCAACCATATAGAGGCGACAGAGGTCTTTGAGAGAGTAGGCGGCCTCACCCTACACTAAGGCTGCCTGGTCACTTAACCCGCAGCCCTCTGGCATGAACCACCACAGCTGTTGTCGATAAGATAACCTTCCTACTCCACTGTCCACATACCATACCGCCTCACACATTACCCCTTCTGTCACCTCAACACTTGATACGTTGGTGGTGTAGCGGGGAAGCCACTGATAACCTTGTCGTCGTCTCCACACACTGGGAAAGCCTGATAACGATGACCCCGAGCACCTAGTGGGATCAGCCTTGTCAACACCTGCCATAACTCGAGAATAAAAGATATTCATAAAGAGAACTTGCGCTGCACTGCATGAGAATGAGTTTGACAGTTATCATTACTTTTATATATGAATTTCTTGTGCGTACCTTCGCTAAAATAAGAGCTTTTTCTGTTATATGTATGACAGATACATCTGATGCAAACGAAAGATTAAATCTCTTAAATACTCGTGTGTAATGATGCCTTGAATATGCGACAGTCCTCTTCAACACGACCACACGTTCAACGGGGTCACATTTTCACCATAATCCCAATAATACATACGTATATATATATATACATCATGGCAGATCTATCTCGAGTGTCACCTGTCGAGAGAGATCCTCGTCCTGTCTTGCCCACACCACCTTACACGAGTCCAACGTAAGGTCCAGTTGTATAACCCGCTCCGACGGGTCCAACTCCGTATGCAAGACTGGCACTTGACACCGGGCGTGACACTCCAGGGTTAACTACATGACACAAGAACTCGAGATCCACCTGGAGATGTTTCAGAAGTGTCGCTTGAGGGGGAGAGCATCTCTCTCTCTCTCTCTCTCTCTCTCTCGCTCTCTCTCTCTCTCTCTCTCTCTCTCTCTCTCTCCA
>JAUUDZ010202079.1:7500-17790 GCA_032361705.1 Panulirus versicolor | reverse complement strand
ACCTTGCAGGATTTACGTTTTCGCGTTGTAAAAACTGCATATCGTATTTTCATTATCAGGTGCAAGTGGATGTATTTCACAATACATCATCTTGCATTTTCTCTTAACTATATAGACACTGAAGTGAGATATAACGAACGGGTGATCTTATTTGTGTCTGCTCTTCCCAAGACTCATCTTCAAAACATTTTCTTACTGACAAAACCCACTGCTTCCCACTGGCCCCCAACGCCCATGCCTACCATCGACCAGACACGCTTCCTACCACAGCAACCACCACAGTACCATTCCTTCGCAACGCAAACGACCATAAGTCTATCCAAATTGGGCTGTTTGCCCCTGCAGCCTATGATGACTGTAACGAATTAGGTCCAGTATCTTAACAATATGCTCTTACAGGATACACGACAAAGCAACGTCCTTAATATTATCAATTATTTTACTAAGAATAACATTAAAAGTCTAAATTTAAGATTTTGTTATTCCTACAATTTAAAAAAAAATGGGAAAAACAATCTCAAGAGAAGAAAATTTATGTTTTAGAATCACTTCCTTTAGAAAATGCATTTTTAGCACAAGTGGTCAAATTTCGAATTGGAGGGACACAGTTAATCATAATCTGAGGTGACACCTGCGTATATCCTTTCTTCAGCGGAATGTGAAGCAAAGCCTGGAGGTCTGGGGTGCGGTATTTGCCAGAACCTGAGTCACATACGGACGGTGTCTGCTGTTGTTGACGTCTATGTTTTGTGGGATTCAGATCCTATGATTCTGTGAACTGCTGTGTGTATTGACGGTCGTTGTGTCCTGGAGACGAGGGTTGGTTTGGTTGATATAGTGGCTTCCGAAGGTATATGAAGGGTACACGTGGGTTTATCCTGTTAGAGATGGATGTTGTAGCGAGTTTAACTATTTTCAAAGATTATAACGGGTGTTATGAGCGCTGAGTGACCTCTGTTGTAACTTGGAAAGTCTGGCCCAAGGTGTTACATGCCATAGGATCTTATCAATCTTCATTATGTTTCTTCTCGTGATATTTGCTGCAGTGGTTAAGAATTGTTTGTCTGGTTCAGGTACTCCCTGCCCAAAACGTATTCATATCACCCATTACTATCCTTTCCTTAACAAGTCATTCACAACAGAGCTACGCAACAGCACACAGTTTGCCTCACTGTATACCATCCTACGTATGGTAGAACTCTATTCTTCGTTCATACTACTAAGATCAGAAAGTGGACAGGTTCGCTGATTTGAATTGCCTCTGAGAAATTGGTAGCAAACGTAATTTTCATTGGCTACCGAGATTATTTGAATAATTAGCCACATTCACTAAATAATCTGACCAAAGATTGATACCTTAATTTTGTTGCTCTCTGCTTAAAACCCGGTCTCGGTCTTATACAAACAGGTACCGAGGCGTCTGGAAGGAGGCTGGAAGGTGGTGGTTGCAGAGCGGTAGAGTGCGTGAGGAGGATCTTCCCAGGTGGTCAGTCCTCACGTGCCGAGCTGGTCAAACCGGCACCGCTTTTACCTCAAATCGAAAAGCAAATAACCACGCTATAATAATACAATCACGACCCTTTCTGATCTGGGGTCCGGGATAGGCCTTTGAATTGCTGGTGGTTTGCGTTTCTTTGTATCATTGGATCAAACCGATGATAGACTCTAGGTCATAAAACTAGCGATATGGAGGGAAAAACAGGAAATGAGTACTTGGATAAGACACAATAGATATATATTTTCCAACTGGGTCGACAGCCATCCGCAGACTATGGAAAATCTATGATATATCCTGATATATACTATCATTGCGTTGTTCACGGGTGTTTGGGCGCTTCTCTCTAACCCAGTATACCTTCTGTTACATTGCACGATGTTTCGTTCTATCTTCTTCCATGACTTGGGTCGTCAGTCAGAACTCTGGCTGTACATACATGTTCACTGCCGGCATGAGTCACTCCTCATCTCATCCTACGCTTCCGTCATATGACTCTAGTCACACCTCTTGTCAGTCCACACGTTGTGACTTTTTTCAAACTTGACCTTATACGTACCTTTAAGCCTAGTATACCATCTGATATATCCTGTCATACTTCTAAGCCAATGACTCTATTGTATCTTCCCTCACTTATCTCGTTACAGCTCACACCACACGCAGTTCATCTGTGGTTAGCTGTTAGCCATATCTCCTGGTAGCTAGTGTCACAACGACAACACTTCCTCCCCAGTTGCCTCTCGTATTTTTTTATTTTGTCTCACGTTTTCATTTGGCATCCAGAAACTTATTCTGTTTCCCTACAGCCTATTTCACATTCATGACTTTCACTTCCATTTATTCACTTTTCACTTCAGACTCACTAACAAAACAATGAAGTCCATACTTTATGATGTTTACCCTTTAAAATCTATGTCTATAGAAGGTTTTTACGTTTAAACTTTAAAAAAAAAATCAGAATGTAAAATGAAGGGAGTGTCATTACACGGTGGCATGACAAGCCGCAAACAAACTATTAAGTCCATTTGATTTACTGATTCTGTATTGACTTAACCTCAGCCCCAATCACTGTCATAACGAGCAGTTCTCCCCGTCACACCCCTGCACACCACGACAACCCACAATTAATGGCCCGAAAAACCCCGCTTTACATTTGCATACTTCACACCTGGGATCATGCGAGCACTGCCCACGTCCTGCACCCACGAGTGCTCATATCAGCGGATGTCAGCTGGGGCAATACTAATGCGTGTTGAGAAGAGAGATGATACACAGTCGTGATGGAATGTGGTATTCGCATCTTTTCCTGTTACGAGAAGACGCCCTCATTCGCTATCTTCATTTCTCAGACAGATGGCTCACAGTGTTAATACATGTGTACCTTTTAGAAAATGGTGTAAGAAAGTACCGAAAGTCGTAAAGTTTCTATCTGTGACGTAATGTCTTACCGTAGTTAGCAAGAAGCGTCGCAGGAAAATCACTCAGCGTAATGAAGTACCTCTCATATCTTTTTTGATAACCATCTGAGGTTCTACCAGTCTTGTCATGTTTGTCTGAGTGTCTGTTTGTCTGTCTGTCGGTGTTGGCATTAAAGCTCAATGATGTCTGGGGTCAGGAATATCGTGTTTGGTGGAATTTACGGTGATAAAACCTACTACCTGGGTAATGTTATTCACACCAAAACTCAAGATGATCAAATCATGTAATCCTGGTAACATGTGGGCGAGCATCTCATGTGAGTGCATCTGGCACTAGGCAAGGTCTCGAAGCAAGTCAGAGAAATCTTGTAAACAGTCCAGGTTCTATACGACGACATTGTTTCAAGGGAAAGAATGAGTAAAAGAATACAGAGATCCAAAGAATCATATACTCCTCCAAGGAAATTTAGATGCATCAAAACGCGAAAAGATGCAGAAACACTAATGAACGAACAAGGTTCTACAGTAATATGAATATAAAAACTACCGAGACGCATTCAGGCGGGGATAAGTCGAGTGAAAAGAATTTATCCTCCACAAAGACAAGGAAAGATAATAACAGAGCCAAGTATGAACATCATAAACCAAAATTACACATCCTAGAGTCATAATGGGCCTCATGTTTTCCTACATCTTCTAGAACCAGGCTGTAGACAAGTGCTTCCATGGGTTATGAAATCCCTTAGAAAACAGATGAAGGAGACAAAAAAGAATAAAAAAACAAAAAAGAGAGGCCTTGTAAATGAAGCAATGACACTTTATACAGCAAAGTTTGCGAGGGATCCCTCGTGACTGACTTTACGACAAAATATACGTAAAGGATCTTTCAAGACCACCACAAGAGCCTGTAAGAGAGTCTATAAAAGGCCGAGAGAGAGTAGTACCTCTCCAGTATAAAAATATAAAAAGTATATCATAAAATCATGTACATTTAAAGACCTGAAACGTTTTTGAATCGTAGATGAAAGCAAAAGACTTCCTTAGTTCACGAAGGACGCTGGTTCACTACTGCATTGATAATCACATTGCTTTCAGGTAGTACAATGTACCTGTACATGCCTGTAATCACCTGGTGATTACAGGTACAGTCACTGTTAAAGAAACACAAACGATGTAGTAAAGGGGCACAATTGTGGTCTGTGATGGTAAAACATTACAGGTATTGGCTCAGTGTTGTATAGCCCATTTATCATGGGATAATGTAGAGGGTATCATAAAGAGCGGACATATTTCTTCGTCTTTAAATGACCTGGTGTGGTATTTACTCCAGAGCAATGTGTTGCCAGGGTGTGGGCGACCAACAAACACTCTGGTATATATATACCGGCCACTGCTGCTGCCTCGCTACATCGCCTCGCGCGCTCCACGCTATAAAATTATGTTTTGAATTTTTTCATATACGTATAAGAATATACAGGCTTTTTTGGACGGGATTTTTTGAGTTTTTCCGCTATCAACTGGTGAACGTGAAGAAAAAGTCGTATATGTATTAACATACACAAATATACATCCATTCATACAGATAGACAGACAGACAGACAGACACACACACACACACACACACACACACACACACACAGAGTGAAAGAAGGCTTCGATATAACCACAATCAACGAGGAAGTAAACTTTGTGAACCACTGTGAGACAGGGTCGACGTATTACCCAATCCCCTCACCCAACAACACATTAGGGCAATTGTTTTGAAGGAAGATTATCTACATGTTAATATTTGAAGTGCACATAAGTACTTACACGGATACGGCAATGATCAATGAATTGTTCACTACTGACGTTAGAGCAGAATTAAGTGTGCACCTTAAGCCTTGTTATCTTTCTCAGAAAACACGAGGATTTGATAAAGTACAGAGACGGACAACGATGATGACAAACCTGAAATATGACAGCTGAGTTACATGGAAGGATTAAACGTTATACATTTTCCCACCACTGAGGAAAGAATGATAAGGAGAGACTCAATTACAACCTCCAAGTTTCTTAAACAAAACAACAATATTGAAAGCGACCTCGGCTTTTGCAGAGAAAATAAAGCGACCAATAAAACGAAACAAGAAACTTGCCAGATACGATGGAGAGAAGAGTTTCTCTATTGATAAAGTTGGGGATGAAATGATGCAAACTCATTTAAAAAACTGTGAAAAGTAAACTTGTTAAAAAGCAGAAAAAACAAAACTATTTAGAATGAAGATAACGCATATTCTATCATGTCCTGCAATATACAAACCTCATTACCATGCATCGTGTCTGATTGTTTTCAAAGTACAGGGAATTACACAGGAAGGAGCGGCCACATAATTTCCTATTACACGGTCACGTGATTATTTAAGCACTGTATCCCAGAATTAATCAAGTAAATGAAGCCCACACTGCTGGGCCAGGGCAGTTTTCACGCACTCCCACGCCATCACAATTCTCTACTTTATACAGTCATTGTATATATATATATATAAAACGTGTTTATATGGAGAAAATGTGAGCTTTCCTGAGCAATTATGCGGAATGTATAGAGTCATGTTTAGTTGCATGCAAAGTCATGATCGCAGAGGAACTGTATTTAGAAGGATGTACAGGTAAATGAAGAGATACATATAATGTATACCAACTGAACAAACACATAACCCCTGTACACCAGCGGATCATATAAACAGAGCCGTGTATACCATACAGACCTCTTTTTTTGTGTGTGGGGTATTTAAAGATGAGTGACAGCTGGTGAGGGTCAGCGTTCGCCCGTGACGCCAAGCTTACCACCGATACAAACTACCTTGCTTCACCTCCCTCACTCTATACTCTCACCTGCCACCTCCACCTCCATCTCGTCATCTTAAATCCAAAGGCCCAGATTAATTCGAATAAGCACTGTGGGTTTAAAGACCGCAACACCCAAGCATCTACGGTAGTAGGATGATACAAACTCAGAGAATCTGAACGAAAGTCGGTGGGAAATGGGCTGAGAGTCTGGTCACGCGTGGCAGGAAACGAAGTGGAGGCCTATCATTACACCCACCTGAGAATCAGAGCTCGATTGGCATCATTATACCACCTCCATGGCAGGCCAGCCTATCACCCAACCCACTATTAGCTGCCTCCACGGCCTTATCTCTAAGCCTCATTATCGGCATTGGAGAAAGAACTGAGGCTAGGTAATGAGCCTCCCCTTGACAGGTTGGCTGAGTACCGCCTCCTGATGAGATAGCTGGGTACCGTCTCCTGACGGGCTGGCTTGGTGCCACCGCCTGACAAGAAAGCTGAGAGCCGCCTCTTGACGGGTTGGCTGAAGACCACTCCCGATGGATTAGCAAAGTTCGGTTTCTGAGGAGCTGGATAGTCTCTTCCTTTTGAATGGCTCACAGTGTCACGTAAGAGGCTTGCAGGGCGATACCTCCTAACCGGATGAGGTAGAACTTCATCTCTTAACTAGGTATAGGTCGCTGTGAAACTGGCTCGTCGACAGACATCCCCGACCAGTTCCATTTAATATCCTTGTAGTACTTACTCCATTAAGAGACAGATTGCGGCAACCTATTAAATGATGGTGTCCAGCATCTTGTGAAACGGCTCTGTGCTAGTCAATCAGGCGGTAGCCCTTATCGAACGAGTTAAACAGCGGTTCTCTTTTAAGCCATTAGATGGTTTACAGCCAGCCTATCAGGAAGCGAATCCCAATTAGCTCGTCAGCTGGTGGTTTCCAACCCGTTAACGAACTGCCGCCAACTATCGCTTCAAGAGTGGACCATAACACAGCCGTTGGGATACACTTCCCAAAACTCAGGCGACCAACAGATAACAAATAAACAAATTTGTCAAAGAGGTCAATAACCAGCCTGGTAGCAGATGGCCTTCTGTCAGAAGGCGACTAACAACCAAAACGTTAAATGCCTCCATACCCTCAGGTAGCCTCAGGAACATGGCTTCCAAACTAGCCCATCAGAGGGCGGCATCAAAGCAGTCAACAAGACTATGGCTCCCAGGAAGCCAACACAAATCATATCCAGGAGAAAGATGCTAAGTCACAGGAGGGAAGCACTAAGCCTGCCACACTGAAAGAGACATGATAACAATTTCTAGAAAATCTTTATCTGTTTTACGATACTGAATAAACATAATAAGTAAACTGGCATTGTACTTCCACGTTAATAAACATATTCTTTGATCATGTAAACCATTCATTATCTGCTCAGGGACCTCCTCACGTTTGACAATCACTGAAAATCGCACATACACACGCAGAGCAACAAAGAAATCATATTCTACCACATGATTCATTAGTACATTTATAAACATCATATTCAACGTGTCATTGATTATTCTGCTGTACGGAGAAGGAGGGCTGTAGCCCAGCCACATGAGTACAAAAGACTCTAACTACCATAACTGAGTCACAGTACCAGAAACACAGTCATCATGTGCCGCATCAATGCGTGTCACAGAGCCTCTGATTAGGGGCGTGTGTGCATTCTATAATAGCTCTTGCAGTGGAGCTGTGTGAGATGTAACTGCTGGACGCTTAACGGTCCATGTTAACTAGCCATTTTGACTGGTAACCCTCATACCCACACTTAAGAATGGAGATGCCGAAGGAAAACATGCAAAGGAACGGCTATTTGTTTTTCATGTAATCCAATGAGCTGAGAGGCGTTAATGGCAGCGAGACAGACAGACAGCCAGACAGTGAGAATGACAGCAAGTGCATTAACATAGCAACGGAGAGGAGTTAAGCATACGGATTGTGTACATGAGCTAAATAAGGCTGATGGGTGTACATGTTATCAGAATACAACTGTAGATCACACAGATGTCGCAGTAAACCTAAGAGCATACTTGTGTTGGGATATACCCACAGAGTCACAGAGAACCATAAACCTGTGGGGAACATAGGAATCCACAGAGACCCGCGGAGACTATGGGAAAATTCCCATAAAGCCATGAATTACACTAGAATTACACGAGAATTTACATCGATCTAGAGAAGGAGCAGGAGTTTTTGTGAACCAGCAAAGAACATGTGGAGCCATATGAAGCCATAGAACATGGGAGTCCCATAAGTACGTGCGGATACGCCGGAGTGACAGGGAAACCAGATGATCTTAAAGAGTGCTCAGACATAAACCTCCTTGTGTTCAAATGGATATAATGAGCATACAAGGATCCTGATATACCTACAATGGTTTCAGGAATGTATATCAACCAACACAGCACAGACCTACACTGGCAAAGTCGGGAGTGCTTCACTGTCTTGATAAACCATGCGGAGTTCATGGGTGTCTAATTTAGCCCAAGTTGTACAGGTGTCCATGGGGATCACTCCATACCCCAATAAACCCACAGAGTGTACAGGTGTTTAGGTTTAGTCAGCGACTAGAGCCACGCTGCCTAATTACAGGGGACAGCCCGACCGACCCTCGCGTGCCGCACGATACACACCAGCTCTCTCCCTTCCTCCCTTCCTCCCTTCCTCACTTCCTTCCTTCCCCAGTTTCCTATTTACATTTGTCCCCCTTTTCTACTTACACTATTTCCTTCTTACTGTTTTTTCTACCCATATCCTTTCTTTCCTCAATTCATTTCTTACTTCTCCATCCTTTTGGATTACCCTTTCCACTTTTTTCACTCACTATCTTTTCATCTCTCTCTTCGTCCTACTTACGCTGTCTTGCCTCCCTTTCATTACTTCATCGCTCCCTATTTAACGGATGTCTTTCTTCCTCCTTATCTTTTCCCTCTCTTTCTCCCCCTCTTGTTCACCCTGGAAGTGGACAGGGGAGAACGCGAGAAACTGAAAATGGAGGAAATGAAGAATCGGAGCGAATAAAACACTTGAAAGTGAAACAACCAAAATTGGTAGAATCAAAATGACACGACACTTGGACTGTCGAGGGTTAACACTTACGAACGATAGGACAAGACCAATGATGGGGCAGCAACACCGATCACCACGGAGGCCATAGCACCTTCAACTGGTTGGACTGAACACTTACTACTGATGGAACAGAACGCTTGAAACCGTCAGAAGTGAAACAAGCAAGTGTGACAGGAACAGGCAGGACTAGAGGGGACCAACAACATCAATTTCGGGGAAAAAAACACATATCTGAGGAGAGAAAACACCTGCCCCTGGGAAGAGATAAACGTCTATAGTATTAGTGAAGACAGTATTTACGGCTCGTGGGATAGAGTACGTAGCGCTGATATGGGCAGATCGCTTAGGCCTGAAGCAAGTACATTAATCACACTTCTCAGACGGGTGTAAAACAACCGAGATTACATAGAGTAAAGCACGTCACCTAGTGGGTGTTTAACTCCTGGGACTGACTGGAGTGAGTATATTTAGGACAACATGAAGAACTACAGGATAAACAAATTCTGGGGCTGAAGAAAGGGCACAATACCTAAAACAGGGAAGGTATGTTCAGGACTGAAGAGAGCACAACACTTTGATAATGATAACTGAGATTGGAGGTTTTACAGTGCTAAAGACGAATTATGATGTGTAAGAAAGAGAGAGAGTAATGTTCCTAGAACTGAAGAGAATTCAAATCCTAGGAGCAAAGAGGCGCAAGACCTTAGAATGAAGGAGATACAGTGGCGGGGGTTAAGAAGATACAACACCTGTGATTGCCGTGCATGCCGTACATTGGACTGGATAAGGTTAGAACCACTGTGACTTGAAGTAGTGAAGCTCACAGGATGGGTTGTCTATGACTGGAAACGCAGAGAACCTGGGTCCACTGGAGTGAAACTACCTAAGACTAGGAAAAGTACAACACATAGAACCAGCGAGTGGTAGGGGGTAACATGAAAGAATGGTGAGGCACAATAGCAAGAAGTGGAGAGACAGAACACGTAGGACCGACCTGGGTACATCATCTAAGACTTGGGAAGCCACGTTACCCAGAACCAGCGAGTACAAGATCTAAGACTGGTGAGGTACTATACCAGGAACGAGTGTTATGAATAGGAATGAATGGTGTACAACACCTAAAACCTGAGGAGGTTCAACGTCTGGGGTTGACGTGTTTATAACGTCCAAGATTTAACAGCGCAAAGCTGGTAGGACTGGAGGGGTTATACCGCCTGCCGCTATAATTATCTCGTCGATAATGTCAGTTAGAGCGAAATATTCCAAAAAACATACATGACATAAAAATCTCATTAATCCTCTGGCTTCTCTAATTTTTCTTTCGTTCACATGTTGTTAATTTGAAACGAAAAAGATGAGGGTAAAGTAAGAAGCAGACGGAAGAGAAATAGTGTCACAATAGCTGATGGGCAGTGGCATACCTAGGGCAGGTAGGGCAG
>JAUUDZ010202079.1:0-5000 GCA_032361705.1 Panulirus versicolor | reverse complement strand
AACGGTCAATAACTCTCCTCGTACATTACAATCTGCCTTTTCCTTACGACGGTGTTTTGAGTCGTAAACATTATCTTAGATATTAATTACAGGTCGGCAGGAATATTACACAACCAGGTTCACGGCCGTAACGCATAACCAGATGAAATATTGATAGTGAACTGATGCATGGCTTTCGTGGGACCGGGAAAATTATTAATAAGACTAGTTGTCTAGATTAGGAAATTCCTCTTCGATAACTGTATCAAAAGATAATCCCAAGACTTGGATGGCAAGTGAAAAGGTGAATTATCCGCAATATTTGGAGATTACACTTAAGAGGAAGAAAATTTTGCTTACAACTGTTGACATGACCAAGTGGTGTCAGTGTCCCCCGTTGTTGGCAGGACGCCAGGTGATGCCAGTTATGGCTATATGACAGAAACAAAGATCACTTAGTAACACAACCAATGGCAATACACATTGAATTGATATTCTAATAACACAACTGTTACTCACTGTTCACTAACATGCGAGTCAATAACTGCCAATAACTTTAAACTAAAATGTTCTCTAATATGCAGTGACGTTAATCAATGACCAGTTCTCCTACAGATTAATTATTTCATGATCGTAAACTATCGATTGTTTATTCGTACCTATACAGTATTTTGTGACTAGGTTGATCCTTGCCAGAATGGCCCAAGTATTCCTTGTCGTAACAACACGTTTCGGGTCACGAAGGGTGGTTCACTCAGGTCACGAAGGGTGGTTCACTGGACGACAGATTGTATGATTCTCATAAGTGTTATTCTCAGGTCAAGAAAACATTCTAAACTCAACCCAAACGTTACTGTCTCTGAATGACTCGCCAGAGTTCATATCCAGTCAAGGAAGGATCAGCCTCCTAGAGAGGCGCTTGGGTCGTTCTTTGGATTCTGATTTCTGAGCACTCTAACCCACGACTATCTGATTTCAATAAGAGAAGGCACTTCTCATCACTCATCTCTCCAACTGCAATCTGTGGTACTATCTAATGGTAGTCTACGTATGTGACCGAAACATAATTTACATACAAATGGAACAGAGCAGGAGTGCGATTTTGAAAGGGGTCATCATGTGATGTTCTGCTTGCGGTACTATCCTGATCTCCGTTGGCGTTTCCCGAAGATAGATCATGGTAAGAACCCTGTGAATACAACGATCATACGTTACGACGATAGATCATGGTAAGAACCCTGTGACTACAACGATCATACGTTACGACGATAGATCATGGTAAGAACCCTGTGACCAAAACGATCATACGTTACGAAAACGAACGAAATAAACGTTGCACAAAATGTACTGCAACTGTAGGAAGAAGTATATGGATAGTCGGACAACGTATCTGGAAAGGCCCTCATTCGTGCGATGCATTGGTAATGTTACTTGATACCATATCAGGGTAAAAGAGATTAACGCAGGGTATCCTTAAGCTGACTATTAAGAGGATTGCACATGAAATTTAACGACTGTATTGCATTGTGTTAGTGAATACATATTCATAAAGGAAATAACTCTGAACATGCACTATAGTCTTGAACAGATGTGATTTATTAATAGTTTAAAAGCACAAATGGCGATAACTATAGGTTATGAGAATGGAAAGATTTCTCTTTCTCTTCTTTAGCCTGAACCTAATTGATGACTTGTACTTTTAAACTGATAATGATCAAGAGATGATACAAGCGGCGTAACTGGTTTATGAGGTGATGCATCTGACGGTGATCAGGTGAGGAGCAGGTCTTGTCGAAAGATGATAGAGTAATACAAGTCTATATTCCTCAGTCTTGAATGTGAAAGCAGGAAATATGTATGCAGTAACGATCACTATTCTAAATGGTGGATGTAGATGAAGACTGTACTACCTGGTTACATCAGGTGACAAAATTTCCTGATCATATCTAACAGCAGCTCTGTCAACTGACAACACTAATTAAATACATAAACTGACAGCAATGTCTGATCACATTCACCCACATCACTACCACTCTACATCTACTAACAGCATTACCTCACCACAACCACTTTCATCGCTGATTACTTCTACTGACACCAATATTTGATCACATCTACTGACAACCTTGGTGTTAGAGTACAAAACATCAATACCTGTTGAGATTACAGTGAGATTCCTCGCAGCAACCCGGCCCGTCCTTCCTGTGTAAGTGTTCCTCATTCCGCCCCTCGAGCCGGAGTACTGAGGCTAAGACCGTGACCAATAGAATATTCCCCAGAGTCTCTGACGTATGAGATATCCCGAAAATAACAGAGGCACACGTATACCAACGATTGTTCAGGCGCTCATTTGACCAATGTTTGCCAGTTTGGTTAAGGGTCGTTGGCTGTTTAGTCGCCGGCTTCGCGAGGAGCTTCACCCAGTCTCTCTGGGATCCACTTAGTGAATGATTCACTTGGGATCCGTTCAACACACAGTGTTCCCTGGGTATACAATGGATCTAGGTGGTTGCTGTATCTTATAGATCTAGAGAGGGTAAACGTTGGCATAATTCTTATGGTACATTAATTGTTTTATGATCGTAAATTGGTAAGTAGTAGTTCATATCGCGATCGTTCTTATCGCCAGGTTGACCTCTGCACTAAAGTTCGATGTGCTGGACTTGTTTCTAATACTGTCCACCACGGCACAGAACTGGTCGATTCTACACCCCCCCCCCCCCTATCTCTCTGTCTAAATGAGTCCCCCGCGTGTATACCACTTATAGAACTCTTCCACTGCTGGAGTGAACGAATTTCAGTGAGCCTACGGGTTGCCTGTCTGTCTGTCTGGCTGCCTGCCTGTTTGCCTATTTACTCGCCTGAAGACGGCAGGCATGTAAGGAGTAATATTCTACCACAGGAAGTTAATATTACACGAGCAGTGTTTTCATATGAGAGAACCAAGTCTGAAGGGGATAAGTCTGCCAGGAAGAAGCTCTCCTGAGCGTAGATGAGAAACATATAAGAAAACTTGAATGTGAACTCACCATGAGACGACATGACCATAGCGCTCGGTATCGTGTTGATTTCCCAGGTAATGAGAGGGTAAACTCAGACAGCAGTTGAATTTGATCCATCAGTTTCTCAGTTCCATAAGACCTACTTCTCTAATCTCCTCACCAGCATTCGTGGCGATGAAACAATTTTTTTTTCTCTCGCTCTGTTCGTAGAACACTTCACCGACCACTTCGCCTAATGTCGTAATTCGTTTAGAGATCCAGTGAGTCTAATCACATTTATATCACCGCTTTAGCCTCAAGGGTGAATCAAGTTGCATGGAGCAATATAAACATGTCTGTTGCATATCTCGTAGGCCTCAAATCTTTAAACTTTTTCTGTCATTTGGCTGAAACCTGGTCTGTCAGCTTCTCCTACTATCCTTTCATTCACCAACAGTTTTTCTAGTTCTACAAATGTTGTTACAAGTTGCTAGGATAAGCATTCAATTGTGCAGCTGCACGACGCACTTCAACAGCACCTGGTCAGTTCTGGTAAACGACCATTAGAGATGGTTATCCCATATAAATAAGTAGTCCCTAACATCATCTTAGACTTTATATATTCTACTATATCACCTTAAGATGTAAACCGTCACATCGTCTTGATTGGAACCGCCATATCATCTTAAGATTTAAACAGAATAATTAAGAAATATCTTGACCTGAGACACGATAGCAAAAATCAACTTCAAATCAGAATTAAGAATCAACTCGAGATTGTGACCTATGACCGTCACACGAGCTCATCGAGGCGTTGTTTATGAATACATTGTCTACAAGTCGAACACAAGGCATGATAGGCAGAACACTGTTTCACACTGCATAACAAATCAGTTGATGCGAACTTCAATCTTCACGTATATATTCATAGCAAAACCGTGTGCCAAGCGAGTTTCGCGCATGGTCCATAGTATTTCCGGAAATAGAGAAGGTAATTTAAACCATCATTGTCACTCGCCGTGGCGTCAGTGTCACAGATAATACGTACTGTCACCTACATTATGACACCATCCTTGCTACACCTCACCACCACCCCACACGATCTCCATGATTCACACCGTCACTGCCCCTTGACACTTAAACACCATCCCTCATTCTCCTCCAACACCAACCTCGCGACTAGCAGTCACATTTCCTCACCACTGCCCAAACTATCCTACAGTCGTACATAATACTTCACCACCATCAAAGTATCCTCTTATCATGAACCCATAGAGCTTCCCAAACTAGTCTTACCACTTATGCTATCACCACTGCTACTTACATTATCATTTATCGCCATCCAACTACATTCTCATCATCCTAACTCCCCTGTGTACTCCGCTTCAAGTACGCGACTTTCGTTGTTTGCGTCTCTACACTCAAAATGATAATTACAAGTTATTCTCTTTGAATAATCTGTACGTCTTCTAACTTTTCTTTGTATTCCTTTGTGTAAGTAAATGATAGAATCATCTACAGTCGATCTCGAGCTGAATCAACCTCGGGTTTGGGACGAGTGCTAGACGACATAAGGGTAGTCTACAGGACATGACAGGGACAGTGAGTGAACCATGCGATGGGTAAGGCCCAACACCCTCTTTTCCCATGAGCTTTTCCAGCCTATCTTACCACACTGTGCTCCTACCGCCACCACCACCACCTCCAGCACACTGTGATGACCCACATGATCTACCAACATCACAACCAAAACTACAACCACCACCAGCATGTCCTATCCGGAAAAAACAAAACAAACCCTCCCTGTAGCAGCACATCGCATTTTCACAGCCGAAACAAAATCCATTTCTTTTTTTCCCCAGAGTACAGTCCCCTCAATCAGAATCCTCCCTGATATGTGTGGATTTTTCCGATGTTCTGAGGATGTTTTAGGGCTGTTTCCCCCACAAGGGAGAGCTCAGACAATGTTTGTTTTGATGCTTTTGTACAAAACGTGATGACTGCGGCCACAGTAACTCTTGTGTTCATTGGCGATGATTT
>JAUUDZ010201970.1:0-17792 GCA_032361705.1 Panulirus versicolor | reverse complement strand
TAGGTATGTATATTTGCGTGTGTGGATGTGTATGTATATACATGTGTATGTGGGTGGGTTGGGCCATTCTTTCGTCTTTTTCCTTGCGCTACCTCGCTAACGTGGGAGACAGCAACAAAGCAAAATAAAAAAAAAAATAAAAAAAATATATATATGAATGGATGGAATGATTAGAGAGATGAAAACAAAACTAGGGAAAGGGGGTGCAGAGATTGAGTGGCTTATGATGATACTGTGTTGTTTTCTGAGAGTGAAGAGGAGTTACAGAAGGTTGTAAATGTGTTTTATGATGTGTGTGAATGGAGGTAATTGCAGCCAAATGTTAGTAAAAGTAATGGTGTTTGCAAGGAAACAGAATGAAAGTTTAGATTTTGTAAAACCATTTAGAGTAAAAGAAATATACATACTAACTGTGCTTTGGATATGGGGGGAGAAAGACTGGATGAGATGAGAGAATTTTAAGTATTTAGCAACTGTCTCAGATAAATTTAGAGATACGGAAGGAGATATAAGGGAAAGAGCAGTACAGCGTTGAAGAGTCACTGGGTCCATTAATATAATAATGAAGGGTGGAGATGTAAGTATGGAAGTGAAGAGAAGATTGAGGGACAGCATAGTCCTCCCAACCTTGACTTTTGCAGCTGAAATATGGATGTGCAAAGAGTCACAGAGGTCAAGAATCCAGGCTGTGGAAATTAACTGTTTGAGAGGAGCATATGGTATGACTAGATGGAATGAAGAAAGAAATAAATGGGTGAATAGGAGATATATTATGGCAGGGAATGCAAAGGGCATGAATTGTGAAGTGGCAGAGTGGTTGAAACAATACTTTGAGGTGGTTTGGGTATGTGGAAAGAATGCAAGACTGAATTTACAAGATGAGTGTATAATAGTACACTTAAAGGGGTTGGTGTGAGAGGAAGACCACCTGTGACATGGGCAAATAGATTGGAAGAATATGGAAGGGGGAGAAATGGTGGAAGAATGTGTTGAATTGTGTATGCAAAGGAGGCATTTGATTACAGGGATAAGTGGAGTCTCTTTTGCTGTGGCCACCCCCTTATGGGAGTTCCTGGAGGAAACAGACACCAGAGATACAGATAGATAGACTCTCCTGGATGGAATTGTCCCACAGAATTGGAGACTGGTCGATGTTACTCCTATATTCAAAAAGGGAAGCTGCTATTTGCCTGGCATCAATTATATTTAAACTTCTGGAGTCAATTATTAGAGATAAAACTGTGCACTACCTGGGACAACACATACGGATCAGTAATTCATAGCGTGCCTTACAAACCTCCTTGAATTTTATCATAGAATATTCAATACCCATGACAAGACAAAAGCAAAAGATATTATATTTCTGGACTTCCAGAAAGCATTCAGCAAAGTCCCTCATGTTAAATTGATGCATGAAATCTGGGCCTTTGGGATTACTAGTTGTGAGGGAAATTGGATAGAAGCCTGGTTACATAATAGGAGGCAGAGAGTTGTAATGAATGGTGAATCATCCCTGTGGTCACCCATTATTAGTGGGGTCCCCCAGAGATCCGTACTTGAAACCAATACTTTTTATCATTTGATTAATGATATTGACATGTAGCTCAATAACTTAGCGGGAGACAGCGACTAAGTATAATAAAAGTAAGATAATGTTTATGTACACATTACATTTATGGTTCATGTAAGTTACTGCAAAATGTAATAATAAGTAAAACAACAATTAAGACTAAGAAATTAAGCAAATACAAAGAATGTTTTTTGGATAATTGAGTGCAATTGTGTATCATTTGAGCTATCCTTGGAGCCTCTGCCAGGCACTGTTTTTTGGATAATTGACTTCAGTTGTGTATCATTTGAGCTATCCTTGGAGCCTCTGCCAGGCACAATGTACTCATGGGGTCAGCATCCTTTTTTAGTTGAACACATTGATTTTGCCTGTGATCTTTCCTAATTGGACAAGTTATAACATTTTGATCTTAATTTGAATTCCAAGAAGAGATCTCTCCCTCATGATAAATTAATTCCTGCCAAACATAAGTATGTTACACTTACTGTCTTCGAGAAAGTAGCATTGATACAGAAACTTGACAAAGGGGCTTTAGTGAAGAAACGAATGTGGGGTGAATATGGTGTTAGTACAGCCACCATTTGTGACTTAAAAAAGGACTGGGGAACAGTATTGGAATTTTGTACTGAATGTGACTCCAATCAAGGCATGCATTCATCCAGCTTTTGATTTATTGCACTGGATCATTGTCTCGAGAATATCAATACTGTACTGTACTTTAAGAGAGAGGTAAATTATCCTACACTCACTCTTTAGTATATATTGTGCTGTACTCACTGCCTCAGTACCACTGATTGCAAAGCTGTCATTTGTCAGATCTGCCATCTGCCTATCCATATACTCCACCCAGCCACAGTATTTGTGTATTTATTTGGATTAAGGATCTAGTGGTTCAACTAATGGTGTTTTACCACAGTATTGCATTTCTTTTATATCTTAGTACTGCAACAATTAGCTCCTTCCCTTATGCATTTTTCACTGAAGTACTCAAAAAGACAGCTCGTTTCCATTTTTTTCAGATATACAAATAAGTAGGTTAACAAAACATTTTGTTACAAATTTAATCATTTTTTTAACTTCCATTACTGTGTACCTTACTTTTTAAACAAAGGCTTAGCTAGAATATACTCAGTATAATAAGGGATGGAATTAAATAACAGATTTTTTTAGTATTTTCACTTCAAAATGGATTGATTTTATTAATACAAGAGTGTATTGCATTAGATAATTGTATTTTATTAATAGAATTAGCTTGCACTTCTGGACTTTATCATTTGCTAAACTTTCAGAATCCTTGGAAACATTTACCATCTATACTCCGGGAAAATCATTAGTCTGGCAACTGTGTGGTCCTGACCATTTTGAACTAAAAACTTTTAACTCTAAAGTCACTATACTTAATTCTAGTTATATTTCACCTCAAATACTCAGTGCAGTTCTGAGACCTCCACCAAGTTATGGATATTCTTAGATTAGAAGCAGTAAAGAGCAGCTGAATTCATTCCTTCCTTATGTAATAAACCATATGAGGACACACTGCACAATTTTAATCTTTTATTTGTAAGCATGAGGTAGCTTCATGGCAAGTTAAAACAATGTTTTAGAATACTTAAAGGATGCAGCAATGTTGGTATGGAAAACTTCTTTACTCTCATACTAGTTGGCACTAGGGAATAGACTAAAACTGAGAGGTCACTGAGTTATCTGGATTGGATAAAATGTTCCTGTACCAGTGACATCAAAATGCATGGAATAAGCTCCTGGAACATGATGTTCAGAACAACTTTATTAATATGTTCAATACTAGTCTTAATCATCATGTGTCATTCCCCAGTATTGAATGAATTTTAAACCATTCATTATAACAATGGTATATTATTCAACCTTTTCAACCACTGACATTGACTTGGCCATGCTGTGGTAATATATAACTTTGATTTATCTGTGTAGCCTACTGAAGGGCACAAGCAGGTATAATTGTGTAATCCTTCCTCATCAGAGGTAGTATAGACTTGGCAACTTACAAGGCTAGAGTTCAGTACTTTTGCTTTTATATCAAAAAGTGAAGGAATGCATGTCTATGATGATGGGTTGCATGATATAGTCATATTTTTTCTGATATTGAATAATTCTTTTACTAATTATTTTAACTTATTGGTACATTATGCTACCTTCCTTAGCTGTGGTAGCATATTAACAATGATTTATATGTGTAGCCTGCTTTAAGGGAACAAGGAAGTATAATTGTGTAATCCTTCCTGATCAGGGTTTGTAAAGTTACAAGCTAGAGCTCAAAATTGATCTTTATAATTGCCTTTTAATCAAAAAGTAAAGGGCTCTTTTTCTTTGATGATGGGACACATGACACTCACATTTACTCTAATTTCTGACTTTCCTGTAAACATTTTCTTCAGACATATTAGCTCTGCAAGGTATATTTTCTACCTGGTTCCTGTACGATGTGTTGTCTGAGGGAGTGGAGAGTTGGGAAAGAGCCTTTGCTTTGCTATCCTTTTCATTTAAGCTCTGCAAGGTATATTTTCTACTTGGTTCCTGTACAATGTGTTGTCAGAGGGAGTGGAGAGTTGGGAAAGAGCCTTTGCTTTGCTATCCTTTTCTTTTACCGCTTTTAAGTGTTAAGGCCAGACTACCTTGCTTTGATCTTGAGTCTATGTGGTCTGTATATCTTTGTAATTATGTATCACAGTCTCTCTCTCTCTCTCTCTCTCTCTCTCTCTCTCTCTCTCTCTCTCTCCATATTGAGAAGATAACACCTTTGAGTCAGGAGTGGTATGATTTTTAGAACTTTTGCTACAAAAGATAGAAACCTGTTGATGAGAATGTTTAATGCAAATACAAGAAGTAAAATTGAATACTGCTGTGTTGTATGTCACCAATGAAACAAACAGAAGTAAACAAAGTGAATTTCAGAAGCACTTCAAATGGAAAATTGAAGGGGGAGAGGTTAGAACATATGAACTACCATGAAAGACTGAAAGAATTACATTCATATAGCTTAGAAATAGGAAGAGAAAAATGTTGGTTAATCTATTATATATTAAAAGCCTCATGGACAAGGAAGATACAGTTATTAAATCTTCAAGGATACCATGGAATATGCTGAAAATGAATCAGACAAAATCATATAACATCTCAAATAGGAAGCTAGAACAACTGTTCAATATGCTAACAGGAAAAAGAAAAAGAAAAAATAATGTGCAAAGAACAGCTGCAGAAACATTTTAAAAGAATATTGATGTGTAGTTGAAGTCAGCCTCAGGTGGCAGCTGAGAAGAATAGTCCTTTCCATGAAGTAAGACATGATGGGTGCTTCAAACTAGACCTTCCTTCATGGGAAAATCTCATCATAGCTACTGACACACACACACACACACACACACACACACACACTGTGCATTACTGTATAGTATTATGATTCTTGTACAAAATACATTATTTTTATTATCCAGAATAGCAAGCAATAAAACTAAAAAATACTTTTCCAGTGAACCTGTAACTGGAGAGGAAGGAGCAGGGATATGAGTGGTGGTTATGCTGGTCTTCTTGAAGGAATCAGTAATTCTATCCAGTTTACATCCATAGAATGCTGTGTAATTTTCTGTAAATGCATGCCATAACATACTAAACATCTTGATGCTCGTTGTTTGTCATTATGTTAAAATCACATGTTGCATTGCATTTTGTAGGTTGCTCATGATTTCTTTTGCTGCTTTGTTCTTCATTTGTCCCTCTTCTTTCTCTTCTTGATGTGATTCAGAGTGGTGAATATCCTGGCTATAAAGCATTGCTAACTCTTCATCTGTCACACCATAAGGTTGTTTTTTACCTGTTTTTCAGGATCTTTTCATAGTTTCTCTTAATTACCTTGAACTTTGATCATGATTTCAGTGAGAGATTTATGTTTATTTCTTGAACAACATATTCCTCAAAATAATTCATCCAATGAAATGCTCATTTTCTTTCACATCCTTAAGAACAAAGTCTGTAAAAACTCCATGAATAGGCAAAACCCCTAGGGCCAGTGCAGGTTCCAAATTGGTATACAGAGTATGTGTTCATGAGTATTCAAATCTGTGATTCTTAAACCTGTGAACAGTGAGATCCAGATATATTTTATTTTGTATTTACAATTGCCCCAAAATCCCTTTTCCAGGAGGTCCTGCAACTTTCAATAGTAGGGAAATAATGGACTCCTTTAGAATGAAAAGTTCTTTGATGAGATCACAATTCCAGTGATACAGATTTAACAGAGGTAACTTAATGCTTGCTGTGTAACCCCATGCAGGAACAGTAGTAACACTGATCCTTGTGTATATTTTATTTTTCAAACTTACCTCAAGATCGACTTCTATGAAAGAGTCCTTGTATTATCCCAACTTTTTTAAAGGCTTCTGCAGCCCAAGACTACACTACTTCCAGTAGCAGGGAAATGTAGACTCCTTTGGAGTGTGATGTTCTTTCACTAGACTAATCCTTAGTGGTTTAACCTCAAGCACGTGAAGTCTGGTAACACCATCTCCCTGTTTACTGCTCCATATGTTTGCAAAGGCAATGTCACACTTACATCTTAGAACTTTGTCATCTCTCCTTTGGCCTTGATTACCACCTGTACACATCTGGATATGGAATTAGCAAGGTTCCTGAGGTATTTTAGCTCCATGTTTTAGGTCCATAGGGTCTTGAGTGAGGCAAGACACTGATGAGGTGTTGCAGGAAACACCCACTTGACATTCATTCACTTTGCTCAGTGCACCTAGAAATCTGCAATGTACCTACATTTTCCTGCTTCCAAGCAAGAATTTGGGCTTTTTTCCACCTTAGAGAAGTAAGAGGCAATTATCTTGAAGCACAGGTGAAATAAATACAGTGCCTAGAAGCCAAATTCCCAAAATGAAGTGGCAGCCAGGAAGAATAAGAAAGAACATCCTTCCCTCATGGTAGCCTGAGGCACCCTGAGGCAGGTCGCTGGCGCTCATACTATAAGATACAAGTCTAAGCGACAAGATGTACGATGATGTCACCTAAGAGCATCATATGCTTGTACCCACAAGAAACCTTAGCTGTGTGTCGCCTCTTAAAATACATGGAGGGGGGGGACATTGTTTTTGCAGACATTGCAAAAGCCATGGGAGTTTCTCTGGGCAGTGTTTCGTGAAGCCATGGTTATTTTGACTTCAGTCAGGCCAAAGAATTTTAGTTCTGTTGTGCCAATACAGTATCTCTGGTTGCATCAAAGCTACTCTTCAAAGTTTAGTGTATTTCCTTGTAATTTTGATAGTGACTTTTCATTTTTCATACACAATTGCTTTTCTATCCTTTACTAGATAGCATCAGGAACTTTCTAGCTCTTTTATATAATGTACTAAAACCAGCACCCACCATCTCATCCAAGCTCCACAGATTTTTCCATGGTTTTTGTTGACTCTAGATGTTTTGGTTTACCCTGTCAAATGCACGTCACCTTCTTGTCTAACATATCAATCCAGTTCATTCTCTCCCAGGCATACCTCTCATCCTTATTAATGTTCAGGCCTCATATCCCAAATCATCCTTCATTCAACTTGTATCTCCATCTTGCTCTTCTTCTTGGAACTCCCTATTGCATCCTCCACTATTGACACGTTGATGTTTTAGTTAGTCATTCTTTAGTCCTCACAATGTGTCTAAACCATTTCAGCACCCCCTGGTCAGTTCTCACAATGAAACTGTATATACAAATGTATCTTTGTCTTACACGATCCTCCAACTGTACACACATTCTTGTAGGGCATTTCATTTCTATTATCTTTATCTTTTTTCCTCTGGGCATTAGTGTACCTTTAGATGTGCTGATCATTGCATTAATGTATACTGACCTCCCAAACACTCCTTTTGTGCACCTATAACCTTACACTCAAATAAGAATGTGTAAATACCCTGTTATGAAACTAGAATGCCTGTTCAATGCAATACCAGAACTAAGAAATCTACATAGAGTTACCACAGAAACATTCAGATATGTAGATGATTGGATGAAGAAAATACCCGATGAACCAAAAATAGATAACTACACCAGGAGAATAGTTGGCAAAAGAAATTGCATTATACAACATGAATGTTACATGGTGAGTGATGGATAGGTGGTTGGGAGAAATAGCAAACAAGTTTTGCAGTGAGCACCACGTGCTAGCCCTGCTATTATGGCAAAGTTTCATTGTAGGTATTCGAAGGTGAATGGGTTGTGCTGTGAACATTTGCATTCTTCTACCTGTGTCTAAATTAGTGAATGGAAAATTAGTGCCACATAAAGGAAAGAATACTTCTCATATATTCCTAGCGTGTCGTACAAATCGACTAAAAGGGGAGGGAGCAGAGGGCTGGAGATCCTCCCCTCTCATTTTTTATTTTGCAGAAGAAAGAACAGAGAAGGGGCCAAGTGAGGATATTCCCTCTAAGGCTCAGTCCTGTTTTTAATGCTACCTCGCTAACATGGGAAATGGCGAATATGTATGAAAAAGAAAAAAGGAAAATATTATAACATGAAGAGAAAGGTAACAAGAATTATAAAACATTGGATGAATAGAATAGAATGGAAGAAAGAATAAGCTTGGCAAGAAGAAGAGATAGAGTGGACCTCTTTGATGTAGTAGTTAGCGTTCCTGACCATGATGCATTAATGAGCTGCCCAGGGTTGAGCACTTAGGATTGAATCCTCATTGTGGTAGTTGGTTCACAGTCAACCCAGCTTTTCATTCACCCCTAGTGGTTGTTTGATAGAGTGAGTACCTGGCTCAGGCTTGGATGTGGATAGTTCTGTGGTTTCCGTGCATTACACATGACAGCTAGAGACTGAGCGTGAATGAATGTGGCCTTTTTTTGTTTTCTTGGCGCTATCTTGCTGAAGCAGGGGGTAGCAGTGCTGTTTCCTGAGGTGTGGGTTAGCACCAGGAATGGATGAAGGCAAGCAAGTATGAATATGTATATGTGTATGTGTTGATATGTATGTGTATGTATATGTGTGTGCATGGGTGTTTATATATATATATGTGAGTATGGGCCATTCTTTTGTCTTTTTCCTGGAACTAACTTGCTGACGCCCCACAGGAAATAGCATCGCTACCCACCGCTTCAGCGTGGTAGTGCCAGGAGAACAGACAAAAAGGTCACATTTGTTCACACACAGTCTCTAGCTGCCATGTGTAATGCACCGAAACCACAGTTCTTTATCCACATCCAGGCCCTACATACCTTTCCATGGTTTACCCCAGATGCTTCACATGCCCTGTTTCAGTCCATTGACAGCACATCGATCCTGGTATACCACATCGTTTCAATTCACTCTATTTCTTGCATGCCTCTCCCCCTCCTGTATATTCAGGCCCCGATCACTCAAAATCTTTTTCACTCCATCCTTCCACCTCCAATTTGGTCACACATTTCATCTTGTTCCCTTCACCTCTGACATGTATATCTTTTTTTGTCTAATCTTTCCTCACTCATTCTCTTTATATGTCCAAACCATTTTAACACATCCTCTCCTGCTCTCTCAACCACACTCTTTATTTCCACACTTCCACACATCTCTCTTACCCTTTTATTACTTACTCAGTCAAACCACCTCACATCACATATTGTCCTCAAACAGTTCATTTCCAACACATCCACCCTCCTCCATACAACCGTATCTATAGCTCATGCCTCACAACCATATAACAGTGTTGGAACTACTATTCCTTCAGACATACCCATTTTTGCTCCGAGGTAACTTTCCTTCCACACATTCTTCATCATTCCCAGAACCTTCACCCCCCTCCCCCACCCTGTGACTCACTTCTGCTTCTGTGGTTCCATCTGCTGCTGAGTCCACTCCCAGATATCTAAAACACTTTACTTCCTCCAATTTTTCTCCATCCCAATTGTCCCTCAACCCTACTAAACCTAATAACTTTGCTATTATTCACATTTGCTCTCAACTTTCTCATTTCACACACTGCCAAACTCCAGTCACCAACCTTTTCAGTTTCTCACATGAATCAGCCACCAGAGCTGTATCATCAGTGAACAACAACTGAGTCATTTCCCAGGCCCTCTCATTCCCAACAGACTGCATACTCACCCCAACCATCACATCCATAAACAAATTAAACAACTATGGAGACATCACATACCCCTACTGCAGACCAGCCTTCACTGGGAACCAATCACTTTCCTCTCTTCCTACTTGTACACATGCCTTACGTCCTTGTCAAAAACTTTTCTCTGCTTCTAGCAGCTTTCCTCCCTCACCATATACTCTTAAGACCTTCCACAAAGCATCCCTATCAACCCTATCATGTGTCTTCTCCAGATTCATAAGTGCTACATACAAATCCATGTTTTTCTAAGTATTCCTCACACACATTCTTGAAAGCAAACACCTGATCCACACATCCTCTACCATTTCTGAAACCACACTGCTACTCAGTTTATGGGGATGGATGCCATTAGGACCATAAGCCTTGCCTGTGTCGAGAGAGAGAAGCACTTTTCAGACAATTTGAAAGAAGATTATGAGAAGGGGCAAAGGATTAGTAAAAGGAGCATTAGGGTGTGAAGGAATGCTAGAGTCACCCAAGTTAGAGTAGGAGGAGAAATGGGAACCAAAGAGAGTTGCTTTGTCTATGTGAGAGACCACTTAAGTACCCTCAGAATGGAAAAGTGAAGTAAAGATGTTTGCAATGCACTCAGCTGAAGACTAGAAGGACCTACCTGTAGATTATGAGGAGAGGATATCACACCTCTTTTTGATAAAGGGCTGCTTTGCCTCACAGATTGGAGGAAGAGAGGATAAATGCTTCCAAACCTGCAACAATAACCTTTGCTATGCGTTTTGCAGAGACAGAAGCTAAACCACAAAAGAGAGTGATTTGCCCAAGGAAAGTCAGAAAAGAATTTTCCTACATTATTCCCATCAGCTTTGTTAAGATTCAGTTATTTATTTGTAGAAAGGGCTGCTGGACCAGTAGATGCCATTAGTATAGATACATTTGTGAGAGGGTGCTCAGATGAATCAGTTAGGGATGAGATTGTGTATTTACAGCACAAGGAATTAGAGGTGAAAAACTGATCCTGAATATTAGGAGAGTGGTCACAGCAGTCAGGAATTTGTGTGGGGTTGCAGATAATTTACTCTAGGTCATTGAGACTGGAAAATGTAAGGGCATCAATCCCCCAACCATCTGTATGGGAGTAATTCAGCCATTCCCTGTGGTGAATGTTGAAATCCCTTGGAAGAGGATTTTTGGCCTGCAGATGAGAGCATGCCAACATCTTGTGGCAGGAGTTTAGATAGTTGAAGAAAGATATGAAGTCTGTAGAATTAGGAGAGCAGTAGGCAAAATAAATGAAAAGTGTGGTAATTGGGAGACAGATCTTGAGCCAGATAACATCAAAGTTTGGGGAGTCAGGATCCTTTAGGCATGCAGCAGATGTGTTGATATTGAAATAAGCACAAACGCCACCTTTAAACTGGAATCTTGAGTGGAGAATACAGATGGATATAAAGAAGATGCTAGTTAGAACTTCATAAGACAATTGGTCTCACAGTCTCATGTAGAAGTAAGATATTAGGAGAGGTACTAGAATGTGTTCAATTGAAGAGAGGTTACTAGAGAAAGACCATGAATGTTGATATAACTGATAGAGAAAAGAGGCAGGTCCGTCAGAGAGGGAAAAGTCATGGGAGGGGTTGGTGCTACTCTCTGAGCCCTCCCTTTCATTGGTAGTATAGTTAGGCAAGAACCTAGAAATTCTTAGCATCCCATGATGCCAGGGACTAGCAACCATATGTTGTACTCTATCATTGATACATTGAAAAATGGTTTTGCAGACAGGAGATAAGAAGAAAATGTATGTGAAGAAAATAAGTGAAGTTTGAGTAGGTGTATGATGCTTTTAAGGAGAGAGGGCAGGACTAGCCTGGTAATCCCATTTTAATGGAACAGAAATTAAGATCAGCAGTCCTAACATGGAGAGTATAAGATGGTTCTGAGCACTACTTTTACACTTCTCAGTTAAGATGGTAGTACCACCCTGGGCTGTTAACAGCCTGCTACTGAATAGATTGCTCCAAGGGTAGAAGATGGGATATTCTTTGAGTTTGCTAGGGAATTGGGAGGGGCCAATACACTACAACCTTGCTGGCAGCAGAGTCATAGGAGTATACCATAAATTTTGCTGGATGTTTTGGAGGGGCCATTACTCTTTTACCCAAGCCCCCTTTTCATTGGCAGTGGAATCACTGTATATAATATTCTTACGCCATCTTGTCCTGATATATATAGATTACCTTCACATGATTGTACTAACCAGGAGAGGGGTATTGATTAGTTGAAGGTATAAAAAATGCATTATGCATACAAATGAAGCATAATTAGTCAATACAACCCAAGAAAATTTTCTGTATTAACCCCTTAAATGGATGACACATGTAAAACTTAGGTATTAAACCTAAACTAAAGTGTGCATATGTATATCCTTATCTTCGTAATTAAGAAGCTGCTCAGGGTGGTGTGGAGGCAGTGAAGAGTAGTGAGGACATTTGAATGTCTAGTGAGTGGCGAGTTTCAAAGACTACGCATAGTATTACAAAGGTAACCACTTCTTGTGCATTTTAACCACACTGCACTATAAAGTAAAAATATTTTATTTTAAGCACACTTATATTACTGAGGACCAGACACATTTGAATGTTTTTAGTATATGTTTGTACACCGCACTATAAACTAAACTTATAGATGTTTTTCAAACAGGTCATTGTTTATTTGGAGTTAGGCTAAAAAATTTTCAAGGGTGACTCAGGGGTTATTACACTGATATCACTAAAACCTGTATGTAAGAGTTATGCTCATGTGTTTCCTTTCTCCTTTGCTTTTTCCTCTCTTTGGACTCATGTTCAAAAATTTGTGGGCACTAAAACTTAGAAAAAGGAAAAAAAAAAAGTTTGTGCAAGGCACAGCTCTGCCTCACTTGGGAAATAAACACCATTTGATACTATATGGGCAAAGGTGTATAGGTTCCAATAGGTTCATAGTAAGCAAGGGCTGTATTTAGCAGGGTCTGAACCAGTGAAGGTACTGTGTACGTTTTTATACACTATCCATATCCATTTTCTTTGCTTCTTGGGTAGTGCGAAGATGATGCACTACCCTCCATGGCATTTTGATGCATACTGTACTAATGTGTTGAAAAAATATGGGCAGAGGATGTAGAAATAGTGTCTGAGATGCCATTAGTTGCTTCCTGGTTTTCTGCTCCGGTGTTTTTGTGTCCAGGATTTTTTGATGCCCCAGACCATATATGGTACATATGCAGTCGTTGGGCTAAAAGAACTTGTTGAACTATACAATTTAGGAGATAAAGAAAGAGATCTACAATACCATATGCTTAGGAACAAGTAGAAGGCATAAAAAAAGCACTTTTTAAGCCTGAAATAACCCAGCAAAGGAGATACAGAATTACTGTCATGTGTAATACCTGGAATACCAGACTGAAATACATAAAGGGCTAACAAGGAAGCAGGAATAAATACTAGGAGATCTAAGAAACACATAAGGAGTAGCTTCAGAAATATTCACAAGATAGGATTTGAAGACGATAGCAGATGAACCTTAATATGACCAATATGCCAAAGAAGTAGCCGCTGAAAGTAAAACTTTATAAGACAAGCAAGATAAGCGGTCAGAACAGGAGAGCAGTCAAAACAGCATTATTCAAGAAAGAAGGCCAAACTGTGAGCATTTTGTGCTAATCCTACCATCATGTCAACATTTTGTAGTAGGTTCTAATAGGTTGGTGGCTACACATGCTTTTTCTCTACAAAACTCAGCACTGTATGTGGTAACTTTCCATTTTACTCATTATTTTCATAGCACCTTCCATGTTATTTAATAAAGTGATTCATAAATGATATGCAGAAGGAACAGGTTGTGCCAGTGATTAATTATTTATGACGCATATGGAATTACAGTAAAACATAAGGCTCCCATTAGAAGGTTTTAAATAGAGCCGTTGGAAGTTAGTTACTGTATATCGAGATTGTTGCCCAAATAATGTAAGTTCCTGCACCCTCAGTAGAATGCTGAGGATGAGCAGTAGAGTTGAGGATCTCTTTAGGGAGAAGGAAAACATTTTGTATTGACTTGTATGATCATATTAGCTTTGATAGAAGCCTCTTTGCCAAGGATGGCCTCCATTTGAATGGAATCAGGAAAACCTCCTTTGACTGTGAGTAAGAGAAAATTATTAGGCTCTATTTTCTTAGAGAAATAAACTAGTTAGGTTCCCAGAACACAGGAAAACCATAAGAGGGATTCAGAATCATAGGGAACATGGCAGAATATGTCGACTAAAAGTCACCTGGTGCCGATGGGAAACAAGGAATAAAGGGAACATGGCAGAGTAGGGCAGCTAACAAATCTTTCCCAAGGTATTAGGGGGTCATGTCACAGGTAGAGGTAAGGGACAAGGCAGTGAGGGAACATGGCAGGATAGGTCAGCTAATGCAGGTGGGGAATGAGGCAGATAGGAGAAAGGGAAATGTATGGCAGATTGGGGTCACTTCCCAGTTAGAAGCAAAGAATA
The DNA here is from genome assembly GCA_032361705.1 of Panulirus versicolor. Classification (NCBI taxonomy): domain Eukaryota; kingdom Metazoa; phylum Arthropoda; class Malacostraca; order Decapoda; family Palinuridae; genus Panulirus; species Panulirus versicolor. The sequence goes on along the minus strand of JAUUDZ010201970.1, from coordinate 3,601 downwards.
AGGCAAGTAGGGAACAGGGCAGGATATGGCAAATTGAGGTGATGTATGTGCAGGTAGGTGGGTTTCCCAATCCCAGTGCTATGCACACACACACGCACACACATGTAGTTGTACATACCTTTAATAACATTCTTGTAAATTGGGCCCAGACATTTGATTTCCAAGGCCCTCATAAATTGTGAAGCAAAATTAGCATAATATACACAAATACTAAGAATGCTCTTTCAAAATGAAATGAGCTGAGACCTAATGCTATGATAGAGAAACCAGATGTTATTGCTGTCATAGAAACAAGACTGATATAGAAGAATAGATATTTACCTAACGAATAAACAGTAACCTGGATGCAAACTGTTCACACTAGATTATTTCACTAGGAAGGAGGTCGAATCATAATTTGTCAAAAACAACTTGCCTGGTATACACTGATACTAAGGTTCTTTCTATACTGACACTTGACAAAAATGAAAAGAAGGATATTAGATAAGACTAATTATATTGGTTGAACACACTTTTCTTGACCAGTTGATTAAGGAAATGATTAGGGAACAAAATATCCTTGATCTTGCCCTTACCAGTGATATAAACTTGATTAACAACAGTGCGGTAGGCAAAGCCCTGTCAAATAGTGACCATAGTATTATTACAGATGAGGTAAATAGGGGCCAAGACTCCAGGCTGTAGAAATCATTTATTTGAGAGGAGCATATAGTATGACTAGATGGAATGAAAAAGGTAATGAGAGGGTGTATGAGATTTGGTATGGCAGGGAATGCACAGGGACTCATTTGTCAAGTGGTAGGATTGGTGAAAAGTAATACTTTTGAGGTTGTTTATGTATGTGGAAAGAATGCAATGAGAGTGTATAATGGTGCAATGAAGACCACATGTGACATGGAGAAATGGAGTGGAAGTGTATTAGAGAGAGAAAGGGAGGAATTCTTGGAATGGTGTATGTGAAGGATGTACATAAGGTCAGATAAGTGAAGACTCTTTTGTCGTGACCACCTTCTTAATGGGAGTTTCTAAGGGGAACAGGCTCAAAGATATAGATGAGTAATTACAAAATTTGAAATCACTGATAAACTTCTGATCCCAGATTACAAGTGAGCAAACTTTTAGAAAATATGGTGTTAATGTAGCAATACTCAAAGAATAAAATTCCTTGATAGTAATGCAGTGGAAGAGATATGGAGTATTTTCAAAGGCAAATTACTTCAAATTGAGAGTGAAAATGTACCCAGAATGATTAAAACAGCCAGTGTGAACACAAGGTATTCATTGCACATTTTAGGTGGCACTAACCTCATGGAGAGCAGAAAAAAAGCTACCATAGTCACAGTGCATTGAAAGTGATGCTGGATGCCTAGGTGGACTGGCACACACAGCTAAAAGTAGTTTACATGGTAATTTGAATGGGTAACTACTTGTGCTAGCAGATGTTTGCCTTGTTTTTGTGATTTTCTGGTCGTAGATATTAACAATAATGGAAGAATTAGGATGGTACATGAGTCAGTAAAACATTCATTTCTCCGAGATGGTTAAGTACATATAATGTGGGATTTCAAATATGGAGAGATAGACTGGGAATTGGTTTCTCATCTGGACAAAGACATGGAGACACAAGTTCTTACAGTATATGCTGAAAACTTTTCTTTACCAGCCTGTCAGCAAGCATAGTAGCATACAAGGAATTGATGCATCATGATAAATAGATCATATTTTCACAGTAGCATGGAAACTGAGAATATCTTAAGCAATACACCAAGTAAAAAAAAAAGATGATTTGATGCTTCAGTTTGGTTATGTGGAGAATAAGGACATATAGAGATTAGTGATCAAAGTAGACTTAGAGAGGGGTTAAAATCATGGAAACTACGCAGAGCTTAACAATTTCTGTGATACGTATACTGACAAATGAAATTTAGATACCACAAATTAAGATGTTCTGGTGGAATGTTCTGTGAAATTTCCATTGAGGTAGTAGGAATTTAGGCACCTTTAATCTCAGATACATGGGGAAAGTATAAAAACAGAATGCAAGTTATGAATGAAAAAGATATCAAAAAGTTAGCCATCATGTGTAAGGTTTAAGAGAGCAAGGAACAAATATAGCAGGAAATGAAAGGAGTAACAAAAAAGCTGCGAAAAGCAATATTTGTACTAGGCAAGAGACAAGCCAAAACTTTTCCTTAGATTCATCAGGGCAAGAGCAAACTTTTATTTTTAAGGACAGTTGATAAGACTGAAGAGATGCAGAGAGAAGAGTTGCTGAGGATGATATGAGGATGTGAGGAACTGTATGATAAGTTCAAAAGTGTTTTCACTTTGGAAGACATTATGGCCCCAACATAGTGAGATGGAATGCATTGTAATATGTAGAAAAGACATGAACAGAACTCTGAAGGATTTTGACCCATACAAGGTCCATAGTTGTTCAGAAAGACCACATTATATAGTTGCTGGTTGATATCAGTAGGCTGTCAGGAAACATTATTTATTGATCATCTTATTTATTGTTTTTTTATTGTAAGTATTAAAGAGAGACAAAACTCTGTGAACCATTTGTTTGTCTCTTGAGAGGCATAGAGGTATGGAGAGAGGTATGACAAATCAAGCTGTACAGGACACAGTGATTGGTATTTACCTGCATAATATTGCATCCTCTGAAGCATCATGCAGCACAGTACATACTGATTATTAATGATTATGTTTTCTGTCTCCTGTAATTCTACCAGTTAATAGTAATTGCAGAAGGAATCATTCAGTAAATGCCAGGGTGAACTAATGAAAATATTGGAGCTGCTATATTTTCTTTCCTTTTTTTGAGTTGAAAGTTTCATGCTTTCTTCTAATCATTAACAGTGTTGATAAAGAAACAAGGTTTATCAAGCATTCTTTTCAATGTTTTATCATAAAAAGATTAGATTAATTACTACTAATGTACTTGCTTGGTTAAAGGCATAAGGGTATGGAGAGACTTTGATGTTTAAAGCAGCACCGTGCATGCTGATATATCTTTGTGCAGTGTCTTCTGTAGTGCATTAAGCAGCACAATGCATATTGTCATATTTGTCGTTTATATAATGCCACTCACTATGTTGTGTCAGTCAGCACAGCATCACATGCACATGCATCCAATACTATTCAAGGTCTCCCATGACAGATGAAGAAGCACAGCTTATGCAGTTGTTTCATTGACCATACAGGGTCTCTTCCTTTGATGTTTCAAGCAGCACACCACATTGTAGTATATTTTTTATTCATAGATAGGGCACAGGAATACAGATTTGCAAAGTGATAACAGCAGTGTTTTTTTTTGGTAGTTTTTGTCAAGCTGCCCTTCTGAACACTTTAGTTATGTTTGTTGTTGCATTTGGGCACTGATTACAGTTATTTGCATAACTTTCGAACATTGGCTTTATTTTGTCAGTAATTTTATTGGAGAACTGCATGGGTGAAGGTGCAAATGATTTCAGATTAAAAAGATTGGTCTTCATAAGCTCAAATCTGTCTTTTTATATTCATTACATCACTGTATATGATTTTAATTTAGATGTAATGTAAATACGTTTTTCATATCTCCTTTAGTGCATCTGTT
>JAUUDZ010201862.1:0-17792 GCA_032361705.1 Panulirus versicolor | reverse complement strand
ACGACCCCTGGGCATGACGACTTTAAGACCTGATCCTCACGTGTTGGGTCAAATGCCAGGCTTCTGTGCCAGAGACAGACACAACAGGCAACCACTGGGAGACACAACAGCGATCGGAGGGAGGCAGGAGGGAGGGGAGGGTCCTGCATTACCATTAACACCACCACAAGTAGCAGCAGGTGTGTGGGGACTGTCTCTAGCAGGACACAGGCCCAGACACAGGCCGACACTCCCCTACGCCAACCACACCACCACCGCCGCCACAAACCACACATGCGGACATTGCACAACATTGCTACCACTGTTACATAACCCCTACTCACACACACACACACACACACACACACACACAGCTCTTTTATAATTAGTCAAGTTACCATTATGACCTCCCAGTCCTGCTGTAATATCAGCAATACCTGAACTGTGTATTTTCAGCCGAATGGCAGCTTAAGTTCAAGAAACTTCATTATTAATCTATTCATTAAGGTGACAGAATGAAAAGAAGTGTTTCAGGAAAAGGATGGAGGCTTTAAATTTGGCCCCTTTGGAAGAGAGAAAATCTGATCACAACCTTCATGGCAAATTTTACGACGTAGACATAGAGCAGTCCAGCGACAGATGAAAGGAAGGATTAAGCAACCATCAATGCTATTATGAAAATCTATAATCAATACCATCACATTATAATTACAATCATACACTAAATAATAATAATAATAATAATAATAATAATCGCGTGAGGTGCCTGAAGCCAGGTTAGCAACGTCAGCAAAGGCGTAGGTGCGTCAGTAAAGGCAAGTCAGGGATATACCACTCCCTAGTGAACGAACGAGGCGGCAACTGCTCTGATCCCAAAGTGTTCGACAAGTTCAAACGACGCAAAGAAGCACAAACCATGACGCTGGGAGGCAAACGTACCGAAAATCTGTCACTGCCGAAACTATCTTCGGCTCCGGTAACATGGGAGACCGAAGTACTGCCCCTCCCTCCCTCCCTTCTCCCACCCCAGGAGACAAGGGCCGGGCAGGGCCAGTGACCACAGTGTAAACAGTGACCAAGTCAGTACGCCTCAGCAGACGCCCACCACCAGCCTTCCTTCCCCACCGTCAACGTGAACACCCACACAAGCCACTCCTCTTTATTCTTTATCCCTTGGCTGAACTCAGGACAAAAGCACAGTACAGTCAGATAAAATTCATATGCCACGCTATTACAAAAGCCTCACCCAAGTTCCGGTAAGGCCTGGTTTATTCACTAACTTGGAATCTGAGCCGCTGATCTTTTAAACTCATTTCACAGGATGACTTCGGATACTGTCGACCAGTTGCATCAAAGACTGTTCACGTAACATGAAGGCTAAGGGACGGGCTAAACCGACTGTGTGGCTGAAGTGGTTAGTGAGGCGTTCCCAGCATAAGGGGGAACTGTTCCAGGAGGAAAAGGATTGAACTCCATGCGACTGGTTTTCCAGGCAGAAGGTATTCCAGGTAGGAGAGGAAAGTGTTCCAGGCAGGAGAGGGAGGTATTCCAGGCGGAAGGTATTCCAGGCAAGAAAGTTAGATGTTCAAAATCGAAGCGCTTGAGGCAGAACAAGCGTTTCCAAGAAGGAGGGGAAGCGTTCCAGGTGGAAAGGAATGCTCCAGGCAGGAGGGAGGTGCTCCAGGCAGGAGGGAGGTGCTCCAGGCAGGAGAGGGAGGTGTTCCAGGCAGGAGAGGGAGGTGCTCCAGGCAGGAGGGAGGTGCTCCAGGCAGGAGGGAGGTGCTCCAGGCAGGAGAGGGAGGTGTTTCAGGCAGGAGGGAGGTGTTCCAGGAAGGAAAGGGAGGTGTTCCAGGCAGGAGGGAGGTGCTCCAGGTAGGAGAGGGAGGTGTTCCGCGAGGAAGTGTAGCTTCCAGGTGGATGATATTCCAGGAAGGAAAGACGATGATTCTGGTGGATGGTGTTCCAAGCAGAAGTGAGGAAAGGGGGATGGGGTCTAAACACATGGTACTGCAGGCAGGGAAGGTAGGTCTTCCGAGCAGAAGGCGTTCCATGCAGGAGAGAGAATGGGTTCTTCCGGAGGAGGGTGTTCCAAGCAGTACAGAGAAGGGGTTCTTCTGTTGGAGGACGTTCCACGCAGGAAGGTTTTGTTCCAGGCCGAGGAGGAGGAAGGGGTGTTCCACACTCTACCGAATGAATGAGACACTCATGACCGGGTAACCAGAAGGTAACCACACACCGCAGGGTAGGAAACCCCTTCCCGGAGACATTTGGAAAAGAAACTCACCCATTGAGACACTCGGGAAGGCATCTTAGCCACGACGACACTCGGAATAATACTCTCCCAGGGAAACACTTAGGAAGAAACTATCTTCGGAGCAACATTCTGGAAGAAACTATCTTCGGGGCAACATTCTGGAAGAAACTATCTTCGGGGCAACATTCTGGAAAAAACTACCTTCGGGGCAACATTCTGGAAGAAACTATCTTCGGGGCAACATTCTGGAAGAAACTATCTTCGGGGCAACATTCTGGAAGAAACTATCTTCGGGACAACATTCTGGAAGAAACTATCTTCGGGGCAACATTCTGGAAAACTCTCGAGAAAATAATTATCCCGGGGCGATCCATCAATATATACACCCATGGTCTGGTGTTTACTGTGGTGTCTGTTGGAGGGCTTCCACCCTTGCAGCTCGGGTTTGAGTCCAAGATGCTGAGTTAAGTCATTTGGTCGACCGAACTGTTGAAAGCCGCGGCCCGCAGGCCCACGTAACACCACAAGCCGGCTGGTCTGGTACACTTTTTAGGTACTTATCCAGAGCAGTCTTAAATCTCTCCACTGTGCACTCCACATATTTCACGACGCATACAGGCAATGCCTTGAACAGTCTTGGACCCCTGAAGTTTATAAAGAGTTTTCTCTTTCTGTGCTAAACGCGCCTTTTGATTCTGACGGTATATTTCAGGGTCGTGTACGTGACGTGCCAATAATGAATCCTCTAGGATAAGATGTTGGGCATCATGCGCTCCTAAGAGCAAAACGTCCGTTCCCGGAAGTTTAGTTCCTTCACCGCGCCAGTATGGGCCGTGAAAGGTCTCGGAGCAATTTCTCCTGCAATTTCGCCCGCCATGTAGGGTGATCGTCAGCAGTCTACTCGTTCAAGTATTGCCACCTTCACTTGCACCATCACCGGTTTTTCTTCTCTTTCGTCCTGAAGATCCCGAAGATACACCCTGCCATCTGTCTGGTGAACACCAAAGAACACCACCGCACTTCAGGAGCAACCGAGTGGAACATTGCCCAGGGAGAAAAGAAACTAACCCCGGGGCGTCGATCAGAAACTCACCCAGGAAGAAAGTGTGAACAGAAACATAGGAAAAGACACATCCCCATGGAACAACACCCCAGGGAAATGCATACCCATGGGGAAAACCCAGGGAAAAACATAGCCATGGGGAACATATTGGGGGAAATTCACCCACGGGTACGGGTAACACCCAAGAAGAAACTTACCCATGGGGAAAAGCTAAGGAGAAACTTAGGCACGGGGAACACCCAAGGAAAAATTTACCCATGGGGAACATCCAGGTTAAGACTTACAAAGGGGAAACATCCTGGAAGACACTCGCTAGAGAGAACACTAAGGAAGGCAGCCCAGATGAAACACCTCGGTATACTGTAGGTGATAGAATACTTCAGTGTATAATGCACAGAATGAAACTGATATTGTACACTACATAACAGAACACCTACAATAATACTGTACACTGTATCTGCGCAATACTTCATTCACCACTTCACGCTACACAATGATCCCACACAGAAAAGGCAAACAAATACAAGATAGGCATATATATACTTAATGAAATACGAAAGGAAAACAGAAAAAAGGATTATAATGAAAATATGTTTTCATTCCCAGAGGTAAGGCAGGAGGGAGTGGGAGGGATTTGCTGAAGCATTAGGTACAGCATGGAAACGGATACAGGGACAGTAGCAGAGCGGATACAGGGACACTGGCAGAGTGTATACAGGGGCACTGGCAGAGCAGATACAAGGACACTGCCAGAGCTGATACAGGGACACTGGCAGAGCGGATACAGGGACACTGGCAAGGCGGATGCAGGCTTACAGGATATTACTAGCAGTGTTAGTGGAGAGCAAGAGCAGAACTGAAGAGAGGGCAAATGATGGGGCATTACTGGCTGGAGGCCAGGTGATGGGGCAGTACTGGAGGGAAGGCAGGTGATGGGGCAGTAGTGGCTGGAAGGCAGGTGATGGGGCAGTACTGGAGGGAAGGCAGGTGATGGGGCAGTACTGGCTGGAAGGCAGGTGATGGGGCAGTACTTCGATGGAGGGGATGTGATGGAGCAGTTCTGGAGGGAGAGGTAAAGACGGGGCAGTACTGGAGGGAGGGCAGGTGGTGGTGGTGGTGGAGGGAGGAAGCCGCCCGGCACCGGATGGTGAGAAAGCATATGCAGGACGGGGGGAGGGGGGGGGGTGCCGTAACCAGGCTCTGCCAGATGCCGCCAGTCACACGCGTCACGTGACACCCCGTCTCCCGTCACACACGTAACGCCACTCTCAGCACCAGCAGAACCAGGAAGAGTTCCTTATCTCAACAGCACAAGCATCCATGTCCACGTCCAACCGGTCCCTTCCCTGACCGCTATACAAATACCAAATGCGTCCACATACACATGGTAGCCGCTATACACACACATACACACACACACACACACACACACACACACACACAACTACACCCTACACACCACTTCCTCTTCCCGGATATCTATTAAAAGACTGGATTATATATCAAAACTACCAGCCCAGCCCGGCCAACAACGACATTTCTTTGTCCGGCGAACACCATGGTGACCGGAACTGACGCTCCACTGCATATACTGCTGCTTGTGCCACTGGCCAGGATCCTGCCTGCCCACAAGCTGACGAGGTTGACCTCAATCCACCGCATGTTACTTGCTCGCTCTCAAGGCTGAGCCTCGCTCAAATGTCACGACTGAGAGGCTATGCGACAATAGTCTGCCAAATCACACACACACACACACACACACACAGTCTACAAGTACTTATTCCCACTGTAAACATACATGCATACTCGACTATATGATGCATTTTGCATGGCCATTATTAGGCGGAGGATATCCTCAGCTGGGATGAGACTGTGGAGAAGGGGGAACGTTATGCACATACTGAGGTATTCTCCTTGGGGCAGCGGACCTGGGAGAGTCTGTGTGAGAGTGCCGTGCTGTATGGGGGTACAGCCAGGGTGTGTGCGCGTAATTGCCTGCCTGTGCAACATGGGGAGGGAGTACCACAGCCACAGTGTATCCACCACCGTCAAGACCCAATGGATATCCGAGTCACTTTTAGACTCGCTAAGAGAAGTGCACGTGTCACCGCCCTACACTGGGAGTCCGGGGAACAAGAGAGCTTGGGGTCTGGGCATCACTTGTTACGCCTGGACAAGATTTTCACCCGCTGCTCAGACAGCAGAGGGCAAACGTGGCTTGAGAGGCAAGACGCTTCTCTCAGCTCCTCCATCATCATACAGGGAGGGACTGGAGGACAAACAGACTGAAGATGTGATGTACAAACGGCAGGGTCCTTCGACACGTCTGGCTACGGTTCCATAGCACACAAAATGCATAAAATGGGAACGGTGGGAAAAGTGGCAAGAGAGATCCACAGTTTCCTACTAAACCAACCACAACACGTTTGTGTAAAACCAGGTGAGATCTGGCGTCGCGCCCGTTAAAAGCTCCTCCCTAAAAATGTTATATCTGCTCTTCTGCGCTTTCAATTTTTCTCAAATCTGCCAGATCTCTTCATTACCATATGATACCACAATATGAACAACTCATCTGCAGTAGGGAACATCAAGACAATACTCGAGTCACTGAAAATAGCGTAGTCAACATAGATGATGATCTTGTCGCTTCCTTCTGGAGAACAGGAAATAAAATCTTCACACACCAAACTAGATCCAAGGAAACGGAATCATAAAACGCAAGAAAGTTGTTAAAGTCTAGGAAGGACCATGTCAGACGAACTTACCACTGGGAATTACTACAACCAACAACAACCAACCAAAAAGTGATGGTAGGCTGAACGGTGCGAACGTTCAAGACGAGACAGGCAAACCCGTAACAGTACACTTCCTCGCACTTGCACAATGCTACTTGTGTGTGTGCAAACATCACCTCTCTAAAGCTTCCATATCATCAAGCCAGAAACTGAGGAGAACGTGAACAATATGTAATGAATCTTTGTACAATAAACATAAAAAGTGATAAAAACATGTGAAGACAATATTTCCTGGAACGTATACAAGAGAGAACACGAGAAGAAACAACACCTGCAGCTCTCACCCACGCCCTGCAGGTATTACAAGTGTCTAACAAGATATCCAGCCTGTGTTTGACATTATCTGGAATGGTACTACTTCTCCCCTGTCAAGTTACTTCTAAACCACCATTTAATCATTCTTTTTATGGAATCAAAATCTATCTAGCCCCAAACCAGTGTTACGACTTCTATATCGGTTCCTCTCAATACCGTATCTATGTTCCATCATCTCGCCTCTCACTCTACTACACCTTACAGGATACACGTAAAGTCTAATTTTCTGAAACTTCGCTAGAAACATTCCTGACGATCGGTATCAATGTCGTGCTTCTTTTCTATTCTGGGCAAGTGAATCTTGTACTCACCCCTAGGTAACCAACACCACGCAACACCCTTTCGCTCAGGGTCTCACTTAACCTACATAAGCTGGAGGATGACTCTAGCACACCTGTAAGTATCAAGCCAACGGCTCGCTCACCTGTTCCTAACACCTCTGTACGTAAAGCCGAGTACTTTCATTTGCTTTCTTCCGTAAATACAGACATACGTTACGATTTAAACACAGACAATGCGAGAATGCACGGTACAGTCTCCACCCTACAGTAACCACTCATCCACGACGGTACGACCCTTTGATACGAAGGCGGACCTCTAACCTGACCTTTGAGGGTCACAGGACAAGCCACGATACCCAAGGGTCGTAGCGTCGTACATCTGGGTCGTGCTCAAGAGTCGTATCGTTGTGCACATGGGGTTAATAGAATACTGTTGACCTCTTACATGACACAGAAAACGTACACAATGGCGCCTCTTTAATTGCTTCACCTAACGACCTGCAAATATTAACAGCATTGTGGTCCAATCCTGTAAACTTTACGGATAACACAGGCCATACGTGTGCCTTGATCAGCCAGGGTATGGAGGAGCACGTTGACCTAAGGCCGGCTACCACAGACCTGGCTGATCACAGCAGCAACGGTGCGGCTTAGTACAAGAACGAGGCAAAAGTGGGGATAAGCCTCTAGAATCAACTTCAGGTAAAATGTCAGCCGGGTTGAGAGTGGCCAGAGAATGTCAGTGTTTGTACTGCGTGGAGGTGTGTTGTGAGGCTGGAAGCTGTGTTGCGTGGAAGTGTGTTGTGAGGCTGGCAGCTGTGCTGCGTGGAGGTGTGTTGTGAGGCTGGTAGTGTGTGCTGCGTAGTCTCTCGTCGAGGTATGTGCGGAGATTGACTATATATACGTATGTGAAGGGCGGTGTGGAGACTGTTAATATGTACGTGTCGTGCGGGTCAGTGTGGAGGGCGTGACGGTGTCATAAGGAGGTATCAGCGACCTCCAGCACAAAATCATCAGGTCGGAATAGCCGGAGGTGGCTTCCACCGGACGTTAGGCCATCCTGTAATTCTAACACAACAGCAAATAACATTCCCCACTGTCTATACCACACCCGTCCCTCGCTGGTTCTTCCCCTCCCTACGATACGTCATCCTCCACACGTCCCCCCTCGCTGGTTCTTACCCTCCCCTGGAGGTCATCCTTCACCGTCTATACCACACCCGTCCCTCGCTAGTTCTTACCGTCATTGGGAGGTTCACTGTCGCCAACACTTCACTTAGCATACACCACTGTTCCACCACACAAGCTAGTGTCAGGTGCAGATCACTTCACCAAACAACAAAGGCAGTTCACTTTAAGGAAGGACACTATCAACAGTTCACACGACGCGGTAGGCGTACGGGAGAAGCAGCGCTGCTTGGGTGGGAGATGCCCGCGCGCGCGAGGGAAGGCACGGCGGCAGGTCTGGGCTCTCGGAGCGCGGGGGACGAGGGAGCTTAGCGCTGCTGGTGAGTTAGCGAGCGACTGGTGACCACCAGAGGCAGCGCGCCGCACACCCACAGCCCTCCCCCTCCACCAACCCCTCCCTTCTCCTCCACCAGCCCCTACCAACTCCACCAACCCTCCCCTCCCCCCTCTCCCACGCCTGCCACACGTCGAAATACGAAATGCCTTCAATATTCCAACCTCTCACTTGAACTACTGACCCACAAGCAAGTGCACAAACACACGCACAAGGTACTGGCTCAGGTACTGTACACCACATCCTCTCCCCAGCCACAGTACATGCCACTACTGCACACCCTCACTCTCCACGATGGTTGGGAGGGCCCCTTGGGGAGCACAATGCATCATCTGCTGCCCACATCCACTACATAACGTGCCATCTACTGCCTACAGCCACAGCAGATCGTCCGCTTGCCTCCTACACTTCACAATACGTCATCTACTGCCCACATATACTATATATGCACTGCATACCTTCACAGCACATCACCCCCAGCCTTCTACCACATATCATCCAATCCCTCCGCCTCCATCACACAATGCATCATCCACTTCTCATCTGCGCTACAAAACCATTATCCACATCCATTACACAATACATCCTCCACTGTCTACATCCAGATACAAAAGCCGACAATTTCCAACCTGTACCACCAAAGCAGGACGGTACGACCCTGGAGCACGACGCTACGACTTGAGCATCCAACCATACCCAAGGGTCGTACCGTCCTGCCCAACAGACGACATACAGCACCCTGTGGGATCCCAGCACGACCGGTCCTTCTGAATCCGCGAGGTATTCACATGGACCAAACTACAACGCCCACCACCACAGCCTCCAAAACCAGACCCAAAATCCGGCGCGAGGAGGACAAGCATGAGGCCATCACCGCAGGATGGACACCTGAACTTGAGTCTCACAAGGTCAAGCCGACACCCCACGACCCACCCTGCAGGCTACAACACGCCACCCATGCATCATCCCACCACAGGCAACCCACGTCGGAACACCACCATCCGCTCCGATAAAATCCCTACCAAAGGCCTACACCACAACACACAACCAGCCAAAACATATGCAGAGCACCTTACAAATCACACGGAGATTTATCATAAACGTCAGATGGCAATAACCACAAAACCTGAGCCAGACTCTGCCGCCAGGGAGAGCAATAACTTTAGCATACCACAAACATCAAGTCCCACTCACACCTGCAACACGCCACGCACCACACTCACGCCTACCACACTATATCACCACAAGCGCCACTGACCCCCAGCGCCTACTTTAATCTCGACTGATCCGCTTTCATCCCCGCCCTTTTCATATCTGCTGGCATTTTAGTGTGTACAGGTGACCCAGCACCTGGGTGTGGCACACCAGAGGAATACCATCAGAAGCAGCAACACAGGTGACAAACTGTGTGTTCCCCGAGGCTTCGCTCCCGATTGAAATTAACAATATAAGGAAACAAGGTGTGGAGGTCCTTTATAAAAGTACAGAGGCATAAAAACAGTGAAATCTCGTGACTCACTTTACTTGAAGTGTGTAAGTGTATAGTTAAGGGTGTGGTAGTGTGTGTGTGTGTGTGTGTGTGTGTGTGTGTGTGTGTGTGTGTGTGTGTGTGTGCAGGAGGGGGTTGTTCATGTTTTACATAACTTCCTCTGCCTGACCCCGAGCTTATCATGGTCTTGTGAGCCAACATCCGGTACGGCCCTCGAACCCCAACGCTACCATCTTTACTCACCATCCTCCGACTACACATCCACGCTTCCCTGCTCCTCTCTCTCTCTCTCTCTCTCTCTCTCTCTCTCTCTCTCTCTCTCTCTCTCTCTCTCTCTCTCACAGAGTAGGTGGTAAGCAGCCACCGACCAAGGAGGTGTATTACCGCAACTCCCTGCCGAGATATATCGGGAGATCCTTCCCTCGGGCCCGGTCGATAAATGGGTACCTGGCTCAGGGTTGGGGGCGTGTGTATACAGACATGAGAGTAAACACATGGTACGTACATACAAGGTTAAGAGAAGGAGCAACACGACTGTGAAACTCTCCCAGTTACACACACACACACACACACACACACACACACACACACTCACACACACACCTTCTCCCCTGCACCTGAACTCGACAACACCTGAACCCTTTCCATTCTTCCCAGATTCACTTCTGCCTGGTCTTCCTCCCCATCCACCACACAACAGAAGTTCAGCGAAAAAAAAACACAGAAAAGAGCATGCAACATCATTCTCGGTTCCTCCTACACCACCTATCAAGAGGCGCTCAAACCACGGACCCTCCCGACGGTCTCCAGTCATCACCTTGAATTTGACCGACAGTTCGGGATGAAGCTATGGCACGGCACCGTTCTTGACACAGTCACCTCAAGAACGGAGACTCCTCGTCCTTAAGTCACAGATCGACACCACAACCCATCGAGAAACCCAAGCCCACACAGACCGCTACAAGAACATCCCACACCACAATTAGCGTGAACATCATAAAGATAATTAGCACACAGTTTATCAACTTTCACCTTTACATTCGTAAAAAAGAATGTTTATCACTTCATTTTAAAAGCACCGTTTATGGCGACATGTAATCTCTCTGGAGATAATAATAATAACAATTATCATTATTACTATTATCATATACTGACACACTAACCCAGCCACTCCCTTATTCTTCACTCGAGAGCAAGGCGGTGCACCCCTGCCATACCTGACTCTCCCCACAACACCGGCCTCAGGACTCGACCAAGGAACATACCTCACACCTTGCCTCCCCAATTACCCGCAACACACCAGGGAGCAGGGAAGCTCTTGCTGGCGAGAAAGGAAGTCAGGGATATTACTCGGTGGTGGAGAGAAAGAAGAAGCCACGTAAGGTGGAGGGAAGGTGATGAAGGGGAGGTTGGAGCCATAGAGGGAGGTGGAGGGAAGGAGGCAGCCTGGACACAAGTTCATGCCCCTCCCTACAGATCCTTCCACCACCAGCCTCACCCTCACACGCTCCTCCTCCTCCTCCCTACATACATACCTACCCTCCTGGTTACTACTCTCCTTCACTCCCCATACCTGCACCCTTTATCGAAATATTTACACAATTTGCTACGACTCGTGGTCCAATATTACCGCTTCACATCTTGATTTATAATCTTCCTTACAGCTTCACTCCCTGGGAAGGATCAGTAAACAACGTACTGGCGTGGAGGTGGAGGCGGGGATGTCTCTCACAGTTCGTGGTTTCACGCCCCGGACCCGGTGCTGACCTTCACCTGAGCAGCAGCTCCTCTGGATTCCCTCCCTCGTCGTGCGGGTAATCACCATCATAATGTTGATAACACGGCCACACACCTCTGTCTCAAACCACACCTATACGTACATCTCCACCTACCATTAACAAGCAACGTGTTGTTAAGTCCGTACTGATTAATGATGGTTTCGAAGAACTGACTGCCCCAGCATCAAGTACCATGACAAGTACAACACCACTGCAATCTGCCAAGGTTAAGTACAAGACCAGAGCGAGACACTGTAATACTGCAACGGCCAGGATTACAACGTGATCCAGATATACCTGGCAGGTGGTGCAAGGCAATCCAGATATGCCTACAGGTTATGAGAGCCTGGCGGAATATGACCGGTCTACACCCCAATGTTCATGAACGTCTTGAGACGAAGGACATTCGATTACAAGTAATCGAATAGTCCATTCTATATCATGGGTTCCATAGCCTAGTGGTCATCTACCCAGCTCCCGCACCACAGCATGTGGTCTGGTACAGTGTGTTATCTTCCGTCAGGCACAGCAGGAGGCCGCTGCTCGCCACCTAGCGGCCTCCTCAAAACATGTACGAGGGCGTCAATGGAAAGCACCCCACCACCTCCTATTCTCCTATCCTGGGAGTCCTAGACCAAGCCTCCCATCCTTGGGGTCCTAGCCAGCGCATCTCATCCTTGAGTCCCAGCCCCTTCACCTCAACTCTCCCTTCTTCACGTACTTTCCCTCGCACCCATGACATACCCCCTCACAACGCTTGACGTCTCCCTTACCCACCTTGATACTTCCCTCATACTCTGAAATCATCCTCACAATCCTGAAATCTTACACCACCGACACTTACCTCATATCCATGACACTTTCCTCGTACCCTTGAAATCTCTCTCACAACCCTGACATCTCTAACTCCTATGACATTTCCTCACATTCCAGAAACTTTCCTCACCCTTAAAAATATCCAAAGCTGAGAGAGAGGGGGGGGGGGGTAAGATATACACAGCAAGCTGGTACCAGGTACCTGGCCTGAGGCATCTCGGTCATCGCTACAACCAGTGACCCAAGGTCAAGCTGGGGGTAGTCCACCAGTTGTAAACAACCTCCACCAGTCCTGACCTCACCAGCCACACTCTGTTCCTGCCACTCTCACCCATCACATGGAAAGCTTAACGACTGTGCTCACTCGCATGATGAGACACTGGAAGGCAACATGTGGAAGGGGGGGAAAAAATCACGGGAAGGGGCGCTGGCAACACGGAAGCGCAAAACGGGCTACAGGGAAAGGTAGGGAGTACCATGAAGGGCGGAGGAAGAGGGAGAGGTATGAGGTTTGGGGTAATGGAAGGGTGGAGTGGAGAGAAGGCAGGAGTAGGAAATGAACCAAGATGATGGCTAGTGACTAACTGCTGCCGGGGCAGCTGGTCCCACCCTGAACAGAACCATAACTGCCCCGCCCTGATCACCACACATACCCGAACACTGCTACAACCTTGACCTTCGCTGACAAACATATACACTCTACAGAGTCTAGTCTGGCAGCCATACAAATGAGGTATGACTGGAACGGAACGATTTCGGGGCAAACAGTAATACAACTTAAGAACCACTCTAAAGTCAGCCCAAGTTATGACCCATATGTATCGCTCAGATCCACAATTGGAAACTGTCTGGCTACAATGCTCTCTCCCCCGTCGCACTAAGACCGCGCTCGCAACTGGAATCTAGTGTGGCGCAGCGGCAACTTTCTATATACCAAATAAGTACCATTTGGAAAACACACACATTTACAACTTGACCACGTTAACCACGTGTACCTCGTTACGTGCAATTAAGATGAATCCCTCATAAGCCCCACACAACTGAGCAAGTACAACACATCTACTAGACTGAGGATTTTCTCCAGCAAACACAGCAGTGGCGAAGAGAGGCGCGCTACCTAACTTTCAGTTATCACACTGACCTGTACCCACTTGATCCTCCTACTGACACCGGGGGTACAATACACACACACAGTCCCCTACCTCGGGTGTCGTGTGGTTATACATATCTGCCCGGCACAAGGCATGGACGGCAATCCATGAGTTTAACCCAGCGCGGACGCGTGGGGGACTCATAACCTAGTCATGAGGTGGGACATTATAAACTGATGCAGCAACTCCCATGGCATCTGGCATGTCAGCCAGGGTCATGAGAGACCTCCCTGTCCGCACCTCCCGCTGCGCACCATCCTCACCACAAGAGATGCCGACGCCCACAGAGACCAAGGCTTCTGCTCCGTGTTCCCCTGCAGGAGCCGCTGCGCCACCACACCTCGGGACAGCCCCACTGTGGCACATACACGCATACCACGCCCGAGGATCACCATCACCGGTACGATGGAAACTGCCACCTGAAAATCCCAAGGTCAGTTTCCAACACGTGCCTGCCAACCAACCACTGGTGGGCAGACAACACCTCACAATAAACGCAAGATGTCAGTCGTTATTTACATGAAAAAATATGAAGAAATATGAAAGATAACCAATCATACTGGTGGTTTAGTGAACACAATTCACCCTGAGGTAATGAAGAAGAAGAGAACAAGAACTGGGTGAGAGAACAGTGACAGAAAACGGACTGACCGACATAGTAAACAAACAGGAGGGAAGCAAGCAACCAGCTTACTGGCAACACTTGCTGACCTCAGGAAGGTCGTGCGCTCACTACCACACCAACAAGTACCTGTCAACAATCACATGATGTTATACGCTTGGCATTATCACGAATGTGAACTGTTTCTTTTACATCTGTCAGGGGCAGAGTGTGGCGGCCTAGTGGCGGGTTCACTAGCCATCACGACTGACCCCTCCTGTTCCTGTACACCCACGGCCTACCTGGCTGGCTATGGACTGGACCAGTGCGAGTGTGATGAGTGTGGGTGAGGGTGACGGGTAGTGTATGTGGTTCGGTAACACAGTACAAGCAGGGTGTGAACTACACCAACAGGTCAGGTCAGTTCAGGGTTCCCGCTTATTCATCAATCAATAAGGTTGACATTTGGTATTGCCTGATGCCGTCGTGGCCACACACCCATTAATGCGTAGTTTAGGAGACGTTTTATCCTGTCAGCAGGTAATATCATACGTTTATATATCCTGCTATCCTCCCTTAGCTAACTTAACCTGCCTCCCTTCCGTATTCAACTTACCTCCCATCCTCCATCCCTAAACATGATCTGTTTCCCTTTCGATTTCTACTTCAAACTCACTACTTTAACAATCATCACATTCTCCCTGTACGTACATTGCTATACACATTTGGGAAAAAAAAAGGGGGGGGGGGTATGAAAACAGGACGAAACACCAAATCCCATGCCATCTTTCTAGATCATGAGGCATCAATGACTGGATGTCTGTAACATGACTATGTAAATCAGGATAAAGAGAAAGATTACATACACGTAAACGAGAGTGAGGAGGGGCGGCAGGCAGGAGACAGGCGCCTGTATACCACCGGATGTGGGGACCAGACCAAAACACTCGCCCCTTCAGGCAAGATGGAAATAGAAACATCCCACAGGCCAGCAGAGGTTAGCCTTAGTTATTGATGCTGCTGAGGGCTGCTGTTAGTGATGCTGCTGCCGGGGGAGGAGGATAATGCTGCCGCTCTTAATGACGCTGTTGCCGTTCTTGATTCTGCTGCCGATGACGATGACGATGGGTTACTGAAGACCTTACATTCTGATCCATTTTTCGGCAGTCCTTCAAGGCCAGCGGCCGGCGACACAGTGGGTGAGGGAGGTGTACAATCACCTCCCTTATCATGGTTATCAAGACCTCAGTCTAGTTTCACTGCAGTGTTCACACCAGGACAAGCTGTGGGCTGGTGCCCGGAGGTTATGGTGTAGGGTAGCGGTGAAAGACGGTGTGCACTGGAAGAGGTGTGTGGGGCCAGTGTGCCAAGGCTGATTAGAGGGACGTATCTCATGGGAAGATGAAAACATATGAATGTACGTAGAGCTCCTACCAGCCTGTCACACTGCAAGCCAAGGATATGTCTGGGTGAACTGCGAAGCTCTGACACACCTCATCCACGTCGTAAAATGGAAACACACGAATGGAAATGAAAATAATACTCTAATACGTAAGAATCCCCCTTATGCACCTTATACAAGGTAGACACAAAGCTGGAGCCAAAACAAACCCCTGTGGTACACCACTACTCATGCATAATGGGTGCAGGTTAATATTCAACGAGCTATATATAATATCAGCAAGGTATTAGGTGATTATCACTGCATCAGCCTGGACCCATCAGCCTCAGAAGCCAGACTACTGGATTTGCTGAGGGACCGCTTGCTGCATGGAAAGGTCTCCTCAACACGAGCCACTGACGCCTCACTCCCTGCCCTCACCTCCTGCCTCATCATCATCACCACCAGAGGCGCAGGAAGGTGGGCACATGATAACAGGTGACGCTGGCAAAAAACCTCAGGGAGTAGGCAGAGGCAGATGGTGAGGGCAGGGAGTGGAAAGCAGACATGAGGACGCCGCACGACACTAAGCAAGGGAGGAAGACAAGGTGTCCCCGAGGCATTAAATATTTCAAGAGTCGTCGGTCGCTAAGCTGTGACGACCCAGGGCTGAGCCTGCGGTCAGGTGCTGTGTGACGGCCCAAGGCTGAGTCAACCGCCCCGCGCTGCGTGACGGACCACGCTGGTCTGTTAATGTGTGGGGTACAGACCATCTCAAGACCCCTGTAATCCTTTTGCGCTACCGCTCACAGGATGATCATGGGGTGTACAATAAATCTGCCTGGGACACCGGCACACACACAAGACAGGTATAATACACAACAGCCAACACAGAACCCTCACGGGTCACGAGAGAGTGAGAGACCAGTGAGGTGGAGGTGATGGGAGTGAGCGGGATGATAGCGGAAGTAGCTATAGCAGTGTTGCTGCAGGAGGAGGGGGCCTTCCGCTCCCCGTCACGACTCATCTGCTGGGTCTGCTGTACCGCCACTCACCGCCGCCACCACGTTTCCTAAGCCAGCGAGGTTGGGGGAGGGGGGTAAGTGACCTGCCCAAGAACTTCCTCAACCTACAAATCGGCGATCCCAACAGTGAACCAAGACATCACAAGACCAGCCTGAGCCACACAACCTCCGCGCTCTCCGATACTTAAGGCTCCCCTTTTGAAGTGCTGCTGGCCGGCGTGCACATTATTTCCTCAGCGCACTTTAACGTGTAATGCAATGCACCCTCAAAAATGGCTCACATATTGTACTAACATTTTAATTCTAATGTGTGTGTGTACCTCTGTTTAAGTCCTGGGCTGAGTATACAATGCATACTTTTCACGTCTTCACGACTGTCGAGTCGTTATCATGCTCTTGCCATCGCTTCTCACATGAACCTACGTACGTCTAGTTCTTCGAGTCTTCTGCTCGACAGTGCCAGACAAACATTCCAACATCTGACTTGCTTTCCACCTCCTGAGCAGGGCAGCACGACCACTCAGCACGACGGTACGATACTTGAGCACGACGCGTCGGTACGACCCTTGGGTATGATGGCCTGGAGCCGTCTAGACCGTCACCGAGCATCCAGCCTTCCTTGTGTGAGAGGGAAGTAGGGTGTCAGGCCTCCCTCACATGTCCCTAGGGCTGGGGGTTGGCCTGCCCTAGCCTGATGCCGGTGCAACATTGCTCACCCTCTGAAACATTAACTCCCGCACTGCTCCTCGCCTCACAACACCCACCGCTCTCCTCACTTGTCTCCGTCTAATTTCGTACGTGACCTTCTTCTCATATTCACTCGCTTCCTCTTCTTGTACATTTTCGGCACAATTCTGATACAAATATTCATCTTAATGTTGGCCGAGATGACTTGGGAATATCTGACGGATCATAACACCGACACAACTCTGGTCAACACCAGTGGAGGTCCTGTTGGCTGCCTGGCTTTCATATCAGTATACTGTGCTACCATGGGTCAACAGTATTACGGTACTACCAGGGGTCAACACTGTACTCGCACGGGTGTAACGTACTGCCACGGGTGGGGAACGATATGGCCATCTGTAAACACTCTCTTGGCTCATTATTTACTTTCCTTGCGCCACTTCATTTGTGGATCAAATCAAACAACTTACAGACATATACAGGTGCTGCAATCATCTACATCCCCACAAATATCCTTTGTAACATAAAGCAAAAATATCTTTAACCTTCACGAATTCACGATGAAAATGTGACATAGACCAGCGGGAGTCGCTAAACCCCATATACATATATATATATATATATATATATATAGTTAAAAAGGGGGGGGGGGGAG
>JAUUDZ010201752.1:0-17793 GCA_032361705.1 Panulirus versicolor | reverse complement strand
TTATTATTATTATTATTATCATTATTATTATTATTATTATTATTATTATTATTATTATTATTATTATTATTATCATATCATTATCATTATTATTACTACTACTACTTGAAGGACTTCGAAAATTTCTTCTTGGAGTCAGATCACCCATGTGTTTTCGCTGGTAAGAAAAGAACACGTTTCAGGCTGTGGGAAAAGGTACTTTGCTAAGCTAAGCCTGAAATGATTCAAAATCAGTCTGACAGAAATTAAAAAGAATGACATCTTACGTCTGTTCTAAGGAAAAATTTGGTTGTAGGAAATTAGTTGAAGGGTAATGTGTGATTATCCATTCCCGCACGACAAACGTATGTGCTTTCATCCAGAACAGGATTCTTTAGTCATACAAGCATAAACAGATGAGCGCATATGAAAACAAGTCACTATTACAAGCAATGGACGGCCAAAAACAATCAACGCTATTGTTAGTATTGTTCTTGGTAAGAAGTACAGGAAACACAGTAACCAGACAGCTTTTGAAAAATTCAAGAGGGCTCAATGTGATTATTGTCAGAATAAGAGAGGAGGATGATCGAAGTGATGAAACAAAAGTGTTACCTCAAACTATTTCATTGAATCATTTACGGTAATGTAGACGTTAGTAAGGCTAAGTGGACCTTCGTCAATAGGCAAAGTAAGGACAGTTGAATTCTATCTTGAAAGGTATCTTATCCACAGATTAATCAGACTCTCTGGTACTAGAGAACTAGGAATTGAGTGATATATAGTAGTAAAGGTAGACGGCAAAATGTAAGAAGGCTCACGAGGGAGTTGGGTCATTCAATAGCTATGAACTGAACTGATTCCATCATCTGTGCTCATGGAGCGTGTAGTAACAACCCTGAGAAAGCTGTGTGGGTTGTCTTGTATGAAGACGCTCGAAAACGAAAAGGATAATGTAGCAATGGAAAAGAGGTAATACCATGCTTGTATCACTGACAAGTATAAGCTGATGAAAATGATCAAGAAATGGAGGACTTTTTTTTAATTCCTTAGGAACGATTTAGATACGAGGCAACATAATACTCTGATACTCACGAAAAGTCTTTTAGGCTTGTTTATGAGATAGAATGAGTTACACTGATTTCAATGTCCCTCACAAAATTATGGTAATGAAGTTAAAAATTCAGGATGGTGCAAGAGAAAGAATTTGTAGGTGAAGTGAAAGCTGCCTAGTTAGGTAAGAACAGAATTCATGATAGGAGCGTCTTATCAGGCTAGTCAAAATGAATAATCACAAACTGTAATCAGTAATGATACACAAACAGGTGGACTCTCCATATTTCTTTTACGTGAGGTTCTTTACGTAGAACAAGGTTGTACGAAATACAATGTCACTTTTTCTGGAAAAAATTTAAGTTAGAGTGGAAAAAAGTTCAATTGCAAAGATATACAAAGAATTTAGATGATATAGAAAATACAGTGGAGTTCTACAACACATAGATAATCTAAGCATCACTAAAATCACTGCTATTTTGTACTAATACAGATAAAAGTACATCTTTCATCGATCAAAACCTCATGTCTCTTCCCTTCACTTATGTTCCTGAATACTGAGAGCATGGTAAATGTTGAAAGAATTTACTCTAGAAATATAAAAGTTTCATAAAGTTAGATGTACTTCTTCCTGATGCTTCATTATGTCCTTTATTTTTTTCCTTTGGTTTTTTCTTCATCTTTAACTAACATTAAATGAAATCAATGATATTCTTCTTTGCTTTGGCTTGACATATGTCACCATGACTTCTATTTTACAGTCCCAATATTCGTGCTAAGAAGTTCGCCTCGGAATGAACCCTTTTATAGTTTTATGCATTGAATGCAGACTTCCGTCATAACTTTACCTAAACTTTCCACGATATATACTGCAATCAGCGTGTAACGATGTTCAGCTCGTGCCACTTCTTTACGGCACGACACTTAAAAGCAGAAACAGAAATATTACTTTTCCTCTATATTAGTCTTTGCAGTTTCTTTCTACTTGACCACTTTAAAGTATTCATTGCATCCCCGCCTCCACTTCGCCACTGAGGTATAAGCCACAGGAGAAACATAGGTATAACCGTTATAGTATCTTTAGGTACTTCACCATCGGCCACGATTGACCCTAATCACAATAAGACACAACACTCTTATCACAACTTCCTTTTACTTCACCACTGCATCATCGCGGCAACATCACCACAATGTTACTCTCTGTAAAATTACTCCTTCACAACGAAGCCCAAATTACTAATATCACCAAGACATCCCTTGTAGCAAGGGATCCTTCAGTAATGATAATACCACCATCTCAACGCTGCCACAGAGTCACTGCTCTTACCACAACAACAGGCCAATACCACAACCAGGACAGAGCATCGTGGACGCCAGGCTGTAGATTCTGCTCCTCACATATTCCCGGAAAGCGTCCTGTGCTCTTTGACTGGCCGGAGATCAAAGCCATCGTCACCAGCTGTTCCGTACACGTCCCGCCTGCCATTACCAGCCAAACGCCAGGTTGGCTGTCAACGTCTCGACTACTGGAAACAGGTGTACTAGCGGGGTTTGGGTGGCGGGGTTAGGTTTTTGGATGGTGATCTAGACTGGGGTGGACACAATGAAAGTTACACTAATGACGATAGTTGGTATGTTCGTGAGGCTTGCGGTGTGGAAACGTTCGGGTGGTGGAAAGGGTTACATTAGTGATGAATGTTTGGGTAGTTGCTGTGGCTTAGTTGATATTAAGCGAAGGACGTGGTGGTAGCGAATAACTAAATGGTATTAAGGGTTTACATTTTTGGTGAGGACTGGGTCATTGGCAAGGGTTGCAGCAGTGGTGAGCGTGGGTTGGCGAGGGTTACATTGATGGTGAAAGGTGTAGTGGTAGTAGCGGGTGGTTTAATGAAGTTGGCGTAGGCGTGAAACTTGGGATGGTTGTGAGGGATGGGTTGCAGTATTGGTGGCCTGGGATGGTGTTGTGGCGACAGTTGTTGTGAAAGCATAGAGTTGTGCAGTGGCAGAAATTTGGTTGTTGAGAAGGATTGGTGTGGTGACCAGGGTTGCAGTTGTGGTGTAGTGACGAGGTTTGGAGTATTAGTTTGGGTTAGGATATTGAAGAAGTTTGAGTGGTGAGGGTTGAGCTGGTGACCACAAATGTTATCGCAATGAGCGTTGCAGTGGTGGCAAAGGTTGTACTATTAGTGAAACTTTAGGTGGTAGCGAGAACAGAGGTGGCGGCGAGGCTCAGGGTGGTGAAGAGGGTTCGAATGGTGGAAAAGTTTCAATGTTGGTATCCTAAGTCATGCTGTGAAGCGATGGTTGCTGTGGTGAAGGTTGGTGGCAAGATAAGGCTAGGTAATGACGAGGGTTGGAGTGGTGGCAAAAGTTAATGTATAACTGAGGAATGTAGTGTTTGTGTGGGTTGGGTTGGTGACGACAATTGAAGTGACGACTTGACTTGCGGCAGCAACAAAACTGCACTTGTGGAGATGGTTCAAGTGGAGACAAGGGTTGGAACGGTGTTGAAGGTTAAGGTGTTAGGAAGGGTTAGGAATGTGGCGAGTGCTGAGTGGCTAAGGTTGTTGTGACAGCTAAGATTGGGGTACTTACAAGGACTGAAGTGATGATAAAATTTGGTGTTAATGGTTGGCGCTATAACGAGGGTTGAACTTATGACAAGGTTAAAGTGGAGACGAGGGTTTTGCATGCTAGCGTAGCTTGAAGTGCGAGCAAGTTTTGCCTTGGTAACGAGGATAATTCAGTGATTGCGAATGTTAGAGCCGTGGCTAATGATGCAATGTCGATGAGAGTTCGGATGAGGCTTGCAGTGAAAACAAAGACTGTAGTGGTAGCAAGGGTTGCATTGGTTGCGAGGGTTGTGGTGGTAGCAAAGTTTGTAGTGGTAGGGAGTGCTGTAGTGCTACTGAAGGTTGTAGTGGTGGCGAGGGAGATAGATTAGCAGTGAATAGTAGATTGATGGAGAGGGTTGGAATGATAACGAGAGTCTTATGGTGGCGAAGATCACTTACAGCCGTGGTGAATGATGCGTGTTAATGATAGCTTGAAGTGAGGATTACATTGGTTGCAAAGGTTTTAATGGTAGCGAGGATTATAGTGGAAGCAAGGTTTGTATTTCTTGTGAACGTTATTGAGGTAGTAAGGGCTGTAGCTGTAGGGTGAGTTGTAGTGGTATCGAGGAATGTAGTGGTGCCAAGGGTTTTGATAGTAGGGATGGCCATCGTGGTAGCGAGGGCTGGGTGTGATGAAGGTTAGGTTGTTGGCGGGGATTGGAGTGACAGCGAAGATTATAGTGGTTGCGAGTGCTGGGGTCGTGAAAAATGATGCAATTTTAAGGACAGCTGAGATGGGGGCTGCATTTGTTGTGAGAAATGTTGTGGTACCGAAAGTTATAGTGGCAGCGAAGGTTGTTGTGGTAACAAGGGTTACATTGGTTGCAAGGGTTTTAATGGGAGCAGGTTCTCGGTTGGTTCAGAGGGTTGTAGTGATAGCGATGGTTCTACTGATAGTGAGGGTTTTAGTAGTAGAGATGGTTGTATTGATAATGAGGGTTATAGGGATTTGAAGAGTGTCGTGATAACGAGCGCTGACGTGGCACCGAGGTATGGTTTAGTGGTGAAAATTCGATTGGTAGCGATGGTTGGAGTGATATAAAGGGTTGTAATGATGGCCAGGATTGGTGAACTAGCAAGTGTGGGAGTTGTGGCTGATTGTGCAATGGAGAAGACAGTTGGGGGTGAGGGTTACATCGATTGTGCAGGTTGTTGTGGTGATAAGGGTTACATTGGTTGCAAGGATTTTAGTGGTAGCGACGGTTAGAGAGGTGGCGAGGGTTGTAGTAGCGAGGGTTCTGTTGGTAGCGAATGTTATAGCGATGGCTAAGGCTGGAAGATTTGCGAGGATTACAATGGTTGCGAGTGTTAAGTGCAAAGCTAATTATGCATTGTTAGCGACAGCTTTGGGCGAGGGTTGCAATGGTTGTGGGGTTTGTAGTGATAGCGATGGTTCCATTCATTGTGAGGGTTATAGTGGTAGCGAGGTTTGCATAAATTGCAAGGGTTGAAGTGACAGCAAGGTTTGTTTATGTAGGGGAGGTACCGAGGATTGTACAGGTACCGAGGGCTACCGTGGCAGCGAGCGCTGAGTTAGTAGTGAAGGATAGGTCGGCGTCGAGGACTGGAATTATAGCGAGTGTTATAGTGGTGGCGAATATTACATAGGCTGCAAGTGTTGGAGTCGAAGCTAATGATGTACTATTGATCACATTTGGGGTTGAGTTAGGGAGGGTTACATTGATTTCGAGGGATGTAGTGGGAGCGAGGAGTTGGTGGTAGCGAGAGTAGCACTGGTTACGAGGGTTTTTGTTGTAACCTGCGTTTTGGTGATAGCGATGGTTGTGGTGGTAGCGAGTGCTGTAGTGGTAGAGAGGTTTGTAGTGGTAACGATGGTTGTGGTGGTAGCGAGGGTTGTAGTGGTAGAGAGGTTTGTAGTGGTAACGATGGTTGTGGTGGTAGCGAGGGCTGTAGTGGTAGAGAGGTTTGTAGTGGTAACGATGGTTGTGGTGGTAGCGAGGGCTGTAGTGGTAGAGAGGATTGTAGTGGTAGCGAGGGCTGTAGTGGTAGCGAAGGCTGTAATGGTAACGTGGGTTGCACTGTTTGCTTGGGTTGTAGTAATTGCGAGCGGTTAATAGTAGCTAGGGTTGCATTGGTTGCGAGGGTTACAATGTAGTGGTAGCGTGGATTGTAGAGGTTTCGAAGGTTGTAACGGTGCGGGGGATATCGTGGTAGCGGGAGAGGGGTTAGTGGTAAATGCTCGGCTGGTGGCGTTGGTTGAAATGATAGCGAGGTTTGTAGCCATAGTGAAGACTGGTGTACTAATGAAGATAACAGTGGTTACGAGTGTTGGAGTCTTAGGTAAAGGTGCAATGTTGACGATCTCTGTGGGTGAGGGTTCCATTGGTTGAAAAAGATATGGTAGTAACGATGGTTGTTTTCGTTACAAGGGTGTAGAGGTACTTGGGAGTGTAGTAGTTACAATGGTTTTCATAATGGCGATGACTTTTGTGGTTGCGAAGGTTGAGGTTGTTGTGAATGTTAGGTTGGGAGCCAGGGTTATAGTGTTAGCAATGGTGAACATCCAGTTGGTAACGAGGGTTAGAATGATAACGAGGCTGTAGTGATGGTGTGGATTAGTGCACCAACGAAGATTACAGAGAGTTTAAGTACTAAGGTTGTAACTAGTGATGCGATATTGACGGAAGTTGTAGGTGAGCGGGAAGAGGATTTTTGTGTATCCGAGAGCTAAGCTAGGGTTATATTGGATGTTGACGTTTTAGAGGTCTAGGGTTGTAACGATAACGAGGTTTGTAGTGGTAGTGAGATTCCCTTAATTGGGAGAGTTCCAGTGTTAGCATGGCTTGTGTGGTAGGAAAGGTTGTACTGGTACCGAGGATGTCGTATTAGCGAAGGTTCGGTTAATGGTGAAGTTTGGGTTGTGGCTAAAGTTGGAGTGATATCGAGTCTTTTATCAGTGGACAGCTGAGTAGGAGAGATGCATTAGGAGGAAAGGTTGTAGTGGTACCACGGGTTATAATAGTAGTGTAGGTTGCATTGGTTGGGAAGGTTATAGAGATAGTGAGGATTATAGTGGTAGTGAAGGTTCCACTGGCAGAAAGAGTTGCAGTGGTAGCAAAAGTTGTAGTGGTAGCGAGTGTTGTAGTTATAGCGAGTGCTGTAGTGGTAGCGAAGGTTCTCGTGGTAGCAAGGGATGGGTTAGAGGTAAAGATTATATTGCTGACGAGGTTAGAAGTGATAGAGAGGGTTGTAATGGTGGCGAGGATTGCTGTACTAAGATTACAGTGGTTGTGAGTGATAGAGTCGTGGCTAATGATGCAATTTTGCTGACAGTTAGGGATGA
The DNA here is from genome assembly GCA_032361705.1 of Panulirus versicolor. NCBI lineage: Eukaryota > Metazoa > Arthropoda > Malacostraca > Decapoda > Palinuridae > Panulirus > Panulirus versicolor. The sequence continues at coordinate 10,842 of JAUUDZ010201752.1, read as the reverse complement.
TAGCTGCATTAGCTAAGCGGGTTGTAGTGACAACGAAAATTGTTGTTGTAGCGATTATGGTATTGGTTATGAGGGATGGTTGTAGTGGGAGCGAGGGTTTTAGTAGTGCGAAGGGGAGCATTGGTTCTACTTGGGCCGAATGGTGTAGTGGTTGCGAGTGTGCTGGAGTCGTAGCTGATGATGCAGTGTTGACGATAACTGGAGGCAGGGGACGCATTAGCTACGAGGGTTGTAATGGTACCGAAGGTTGTACTGGTATCAAAGGTTGCATTGGTTGCGACGGTCGTAGAGGTTGCGAGGGTTGCAACGATAGGAAGGTTGCAGTGGTTACGTGGGTTGTAGAAGTTGTGATAATTGTAGTGGTAGCAATGGTTGTACTGGTTAAGAGGGTTGTGGTTGTTTGCTAAGGATGTATTGGTAACGAGGGCCGTCCTTGTAGCGAGAGACGACTAGTGGTGAAGGATGACATACTAGCGATAATTACAGTTAGCTACAAGTGTTGGAATTGTGGCTGATGATATACAATGTTGACAACAGTTCGGGGGGTAAGGGTTGCGTTAGTTGCAAGGGTTATTGTGGTGTTAAGGAGTATAGTGGTAGCGAGGGTTAAATTACAGTGGTAGCGTGTATTCCATTGGTTGCGAGGTGTGTATTGGTACCGAGGTAGCGGTAGCGAGGGTCGCATTAACTGCGAATGTTGTAGTTGCAGTGAAGGTTCTGCATGTAGAGACGGTTGTTATTGTAGAGACGGTTGTCGTAGTAGCAGAGGCTGTCGTGGTAGAGAGGAATGTGTTTCTTGTGTAGGTTTAGCTGATAGCGAGGGTTGAAGTTGTAGAGAGGGTTGTAGAGTTGGCGAGTAATAATGAACTAACGAAGATTACTGTAGTTGTGAGTGGTGAAGTCGTGGCTAACGATGCGGTGTTAACGACAGCTGGGAGTGAAGTTTGCATTGGATACGAGGGTTTTAGTGGTAACGAGGACTGTAGTGGTACCGAAAGTTGCATTGGTCTCGAGGGTTGTAGCGGTAGGGATGATTGTGGTGAAAGCGAAAGTTGGGTTAGTGATGAAGATTACGGTGGTGGAGAGAGTTGGAGTGGTATCAAGGATTGTAGTGGTGGCGAGACTTGCTGTACTGGAAAAGACTATAGTATGTGCGACTGTTGGAGTCATAACTAACGATACAATGTTGATGACACAGGCTTATATTGATTGCGAGAGTTTTGTGGTATCGAGGGTTGCTTAATTTTCGAGGCTGTAAAGGTCGCGAATGTCTTAGTGGAAGAAAGGTATGCAGTGGTTGTAACGGTGGTGAGGATTTTAGTGGTGATGGGGTTAGTAGTAGTGGTGACGGTTGGGTTAGTTGTGAGAGTTAAGTTGGTGGCGAGGGTTAGAGAGATAGTGAGGGTTGTAGTGGCGGTAATGACTGGTTTACCACCAAAGATTACGGTGGCTGCGAATGTTGGAGTCGTGGTAAAAGATGTGTTGACGACACCTTGGGGTGAGGGTTGCAATGGTTGCGAGGGTTGTGTTGTTAGTAAGGGTTTAGGGTTTTATTGTTAGCAGGGGATTTATTGGTTGCAAGGGATTTAGTGTTAGAGAGTGTTGTGGGAGTAGTGAGGGTTGTTTTAGTTGCAAGGATTGTAGTGGTGGCAAGGGTTGTAGTATTAGAGAGAATTTATTTATTGAGGGGATTGTGGTAGTGAGGGTTGTAATGTTAGCAATGGTTATCGTTGTAGCGAGGGTTGAAGTTTGGTTGGTGGCGAGGATTCGTGTACCTGCAAAGTTGATAGTGGTATCAAATGTAGAATCGTGGTTAATGAAGCAAAGTTGGTGTAAGGACTGCATTGGTTGCGAGAGTTGTAGTGGTACCAATGGTTGTAGTGGTAGCGAGGGGTGCGTTGATTGCGAGGGTTGTATTGACAGAGAGGATTTACTTGGAAATGAGGTCTGTAATGGTAGCAACAGTTGTAGTGTAGCGAGTGTTGTAATGGTAGTAAGGATCTTAGTAGTTCATTGGTTGTTGATATAAAAGAAATCAAACACATTTGTTAGATATGAACTATTTCATTAAAATCTATGCAGAACATTGTTAAGTGATAGGCCTCTAAATGGTTTACAATTTTCGCTAAATGATAATTTCCATAAGATTTCCAGTTCCAGACATTAAACTAATAGGATGATAATTTCCGGGCAGCACTTACTGCCTTTAATGAATATCGGTGTTACACTAGCAAACATTTATTCATTAGGAACTTTTCTCCCAACAAGTGGAGTATTGAAAAGGTTCAGTCAAGAGCTTAAATATCTCAATTTTCTCCTCTCTCATTGTCATTGGATAAAATTCATCTGGCCGATTTATTTATTTTCATTCCGCTTATTGCTGATAGTGTGTCTTCAACTTTTATATCAGTTTATTGCAAAACGTTCTCCTCTCTTATTAATGAAGCTGGATTCGGGACAAGAGTTGTGTCTTCGATCGTGAATACAGATGCACATGAGTTCTTTAAGATTTTTACCAAGGATTAGTTTTCTTCAATCAAATTACCCGTTTTCTGTTATTAATGGATCAATTGTCAGGGTAATGACCCTTGCTTCTGACATAGATATAAAACAACTTTTTTTGGTTATTCATGGTAGTATATGCTTCATATTGACGTTTACTTTGTTGTATAAATCTCATAAGACTCTCGTCGCAAATTTACATACCTAACTGAAGCATGTTGGCTGTTTTCCTAGACAACAGACAATTCTTCACTTCACTGTTCCACCGCTTTGCTTCGTATGTCTTATACATGACCGTTATACAAAGCCCTTATTCACTTCACGTTGTATAGTTACAACTATATAACACTATTATCACGAAGTTAGTGAATATGCTCTTATACTGTCTCCATCAATATCTATTCTTATGGCACTGTTTTATCATATTTTCCCTTATTTGTATCGCCACACTTTTCTTTTCGTATCAATTATTTTGTTTTCTCTCACTTACCCCTTCTTCATTTACTCACTCGCTACCTTTGCCTGTGGACCTTTCGACGGGTCATTGTCGTCTAAGGATGATTTATTTTCATTACTAATATTTCTTCTTTTTATTACTAACATTTCTTCTAATACTTGACTTATGTGCTGTCACGGATTTTAGGAAAAAATAATTACACCTTGTTTCTTGTGTCGGATTCATGTTCTTTGCTGTAAGTACCTGTACGATATCAACAGATGGGTTCTGATGGTGTGTCAGCTAGCGCTATTTTCCTACGCCGACATACGTGTGTATATTTCCTCTGAATATAAACTTTCGATGCGAGTAAATATATGAAAAAGTTAGTTTTGAGATTATTAGTTTTTATGAACTTCCTTTTCTGGGTGACAACAAGAACAATAAAAACCTGTTCTCCACAAGACATCATACTGACCGTTGGCAACGTCGCCAAATTTTCCCCACTATTCATTCCCTGTCTTCTGATTTTCAGAGTTCAGTCGCACAGGACACCAGCATTACAGTGGTAAACATTATAAACCGTTAAGTGGCAGCATAGATTCTCTCCTGAAGTGAGCCGAACACACAAGTAACATCACATCACGAGCATCCCGACTTCTCTACCTCCTGAAGCACAATGCCCCATCCGATCAACTTCTCAGAGCATACATAACTTACGAATATTGAAGCCCACCGTTTCATGCTGGGCTTTCTGCTTAACAGTCTCATTCGATCGAGAAAGTGCAGAGAAGAACTATGACGATCTGCAGATTACTTTTGAGGTCATTTTCAACACTGCATGAAAAGTTGGTCAAAACGACAGTTGCAAGAAAATAAGCGATTTCAATCGTGCAGATCTTAATGTTGTTCGCATTGCTTTTGACAGGCAAACCTGAGATTATATAGTCAATGAAAATGACGTGAACGTAGTTTGAAAAAGCTTCACAAAAATCTTGAAAGCAGCATAGGGAACGTACGTACCAGTGCATAGTAGACGATATATTTCTAAAGCAAAACCAAGGTGTCTAGCAAAGTAGCTCATAAGAAACTCAGAGAATTTAGTAACTAACATGATAGAGTAAGGTATCAAAATTTGAGTAGAGAAAGTAAGAGTTGGACGACAAAGTAAACGTCAATATGAAGCGAATATTCTTAGAAATAGGAAAAGAAGCACTAAAGAAACTAAAGAAATTTACAGATATGTTAGAAGCAAGAGAGTCATTATCTAGTCAATTGGTATATAGATTACGAAAAACGATGACTTGGTTTAAGACAACGATAATGTGGCCAAAATATTGAATGACTATTTTGCTTCTGTATATACGATTGAAGACGCAACCCATGTCCCAAATCCAGGTTCACTGATAAGAGAAGAAAGCATTCTTCAACAAACTGATATAAAAACTGAGGATATGCTTACAGGATAAACAAAATGAAAATCAATGAAAAGGCAGGCCTTGATCAGTTTTATGCGAGATCAATGAAAGAGGCGGAAAATGAGACAGTTCAGAACTTGACTGCGTTTTTCAATGTCACTTGCTAGAGAAAAATTTCCAGATGAATTGAGGTTTGCAAGTGTAACACCAATTCTCAAAAAGGGTACTATGTCGCTGCCCGAAAATTATCTTGCTATCAGTTTAACGTTTGTAGTTGGAAAACTTATGGAAACTAACACTCAAAATAGAATTGTAAACCATTTAGTGCGCCACAACTTGATAAATGATACTCAACTCTGTTTTCGACGAAATCGCTTATGCTTGACAGATCTGCTTGATTTTTTTAAGATGTAATCAGCTTGTAGGAAGGAAGAAAAGCAGTTGATGTTATCTATCTAGACTTTCAAAGAGCTTCAGATAGAGTTACTCATCAAAGAGAGATAGAAAAAATTAAGTCACATGGTACTGATGGGGTTGTGCTTTTGTGGATAGGAAATTGGTTAACTGACTGTAAACAAAGAGTTGTGATTAATGGACAAGCCTTAGAATGAATAGACGTAATAAGTGGAGTGCCACAAGGATCGGTCTTGGGACCGGTTCTCTTTCTCATATATACTAATGATATTGATAAAGGGATGCAATGTAAAATATCAAAATTCTTTGATGATACAAAGCTGGGTAATGAGCCTACAAGTGAATTTGAACGTCTACAGCTTAAAACAGTCATAGGCTCATAAGTGGGAAATGAATTTTGATATCGATAAACGCAAAATTTTACATATTGGTAAAAAAAGCAAAAAGGTGAGCTACTATATGAATTCTGTTGAAATGCAAAAGGTAAGTGTGGAAGAAGACTTTGATGTAATGAACTTTGGTGGCCTGAAACCAAGTAAACATTGCACAGAAGCAGTGAAAAGAGCAAACAAATGTTATGAGTACTGTATTAAGTTTTGGTCACCCTCCCTAAGAAAAGAGACAGACAGAATGGAAAGAGTACAGCGAAGAGCAACCAAGATGATTCACGAACTGAGAAACAAATCCCACGAGATGAGATTATACGACTTGAATCCATTTGGTATAGAAAAGATAAGGTTAATAGGTAATTTAAGAAAATTTTTCAAAAGGATCGAAGGCTTTGATAATCGTGATCGATTAGAACTATCTAAGATTTGATTCCACTGATCTGACTTGAAGAAATGGATGCAAACTCAATGACAAACGACTTACCTCGAAAGAAGCAAAGTACTTTATCTTCAACACGATTGTTAATATATGGAACGATCTGCCGTGTAGAGTTCTTGAAAGCAGCACCGTAGCTACGTTTAAGAGTAGATTTGATAAATATTTCGCTTCAAGTTCACGGCTTTCATTATTTGCTCCTCCATAGTCAAAATGACAGTTTTCGGGTTATTCTCTTTTGATTATCTGAATGCCTTCATTGTACAACACTATTTTTGAATTTCTGACACCTTCCAACAGTGGTCTGTTGTTGGAACTTCTTCATATTCCTTTGCTTTGGGTATGAAACATTTATTAAGAAGCCCTCACAGAATTCTCTTACAAACATTGCCACAGAGGAGGGAGAAGCTGACCTTGAGGTTTGCTGAGTTTACTCAACGACGGTATTGACGGAGATCTACGACCTCCTCGACGAAGTGAGGTGAGCAAAAGAATAACACATGATACTGACAGATTCCAACCGTTTACATGTGAAGCACGTCAAAAAGATCGTGATTACTGTAAGTGGTCAGTAATATTGTGATACTGAAAAAGAAATTGTTGAATTCTTATCTTGCGGTGCAAATCATTTTGATTTCTTTGTTTACTATAAACTATGTTGTTCTTTGTTATAGTAAACGACTCTCTTAATCACTACTTACTGATTATTGCTAACCGCAAACATATGTCCTATTGATCAATATGGAAGGATGAGGGTGATGTGACAATTGACTCTGATGTAACTGTCGATAACTTAATAATCGAGGGAAATGTAAATGCTTGTGCTGATATTACTGCTGTTAACATTTCTTAAATTCTCTGGTCTTGAAATCTTCTGATCAGAGTTTACAGCTAAAGTACAGTTTCTTAATGATATGTACATTAGTGTTCTTAAAGTGAACACCATCAACAATGTGAATATTGATGAGCTGTACCGCTTGGCTATTCTTCAGAATAAAGATGTAGTGATACAATTCTCAACCATGAAATTTTATTGATATATATAGAGCTGTCTGTCTGACTGTCTGCCTGTAATTCAAATATCTACTATCTATATCAAGTCTCGCTTACAAAATTTGTAAGCAGCTACAGAGTTTAGGGGTATCAAACCGTGAGATACTAGTATAATTCAGATTCATAAGCCTTGAGAGGTCAGTGAAAACATTAAAAATATACGTACGATTTTCTTTGAATAAAATTCGCCGGATCACTTTCTCTAGAATAGCGAGATTAAGGAAAACCTGTTTGTTGTGATGATGTCACCAAGTTCAGAACATTTACCCATTTAAATGTAACTCACCTGATCATTTCGAATATAGAAAAGTGAAGTAAGTGAAGAACTATGAAGCAATTGATCGTTAAGCGAATATTGTAGAAAGTTATAGTTTTCGTTGAAAACAGCACAAGACAGTCAAGAGCAGGCAGATTATGATATTAAACGTTAGTAATAAAAGGTTTTACAGATTTCTATACTTCCTCAGGCGTGGAATGGCCGTATGCTATTTCTTTTGAGGAAACCTTATTTTCGAAAAAGAGTTAGCCATGATAGTGAAATGCAAAAAACTTGAAGGCGATTAGTATAGGTATGGCTAGAAGAATGCAGCAAGATAGATAATCAAGATTAATGATATAAGGGAGCAAAAAGTTACAGTGTTTCGTGTTTGGAGAAAGTGGTGAATGTACTTGATTTGTGAAAGTAGATGATAAAATCAATGCAATTCTGTTCACTATAAACGCGTATAAATCTTAGGTGCATTCTTTATTGGGAAGAGAATCAATAAATAGCATCAAAAGTGTCAGTTCAAGTAAAGGTTCAGTGGGTAGACGTGAAGATTAATAACTTAAGTAAAAGATGACATGCTAAGGAGACTTCCTGAATATAACAAGATCGCACCACTTTTGAGTAACAGGAAATGATCACTACAATTTCCATAAAGCATAGAGTTCTTTGGTGAACAACAGACTGCCAAATTGCAAAAATTGACAAAAAAGAAACTCTGTTAACAAATGCGTATAAGTAAGGGCACAGGACGGAACAACAATTAGGCACACCAGAAAGAGACTCCTGGCGTAGGAATATATCAACCATCATCAAGAACACACCCATGGATTACGGTTGGTCTACAGTCAAGAATACTTCAAGAAAATACAAGCAACCCTCAATCCCACACCTCACTACACAAGACGGTCTTGACGATGACCCAGTTGACATAGCCAATACTATCGCCAGGGGAACCTCACATATAAGTAGCTCGTCCAATTAGGCTCAATGATTTCTTACACCATAAACAACAGGTCGATCAAACAATGATTGACTTTGCCACAAAAGATGAAAACGAACGAGCTTTTAATGAATTACTTCTTTTCCTGATATCCTGTAAAGGTTCCAGCCCATACCCAGCGGGATAACCTAAGAGATGACTCAACATTTCAGTCAGAATAACTTGACGAAGCTGTTAGCACTGTACAGTGAGAGATGGTCGTGTCGAACCTTTTCAAAATCATGGCAATTTACCCATGTCTTCAAGCTTCCGAAAGGGTTTTCGAAGCCTTACGAATATCGATTCGCTGAGACCCATTGCACTGACGAGATGCATTTGTAAGATCATGGAAAGAAAGGTTCATAAAAGGTTTATTTCTTCATTGGAATTTCAATATTCATTAAATGATGAACGTTGTCCATTTCGTAAACACATAACAAGACGGACCATTTGATAATTAAGAACGTAACATTTGACACATGTCAAAAAAAATGATTGCACTTCTTTTAGATTTGGGAAAAGCTGATGACATGACATGGAGAAGTGGCAGAGCATTTGCTGTTAAGATTGCTTGCTACATCAAAAGTAATCTCGGAAAGATTTGTCTGAGGGAACAGGGTGCCAAAAGGCAACTTTCTGATCTCAACGCTGTTAAATGATATGATTAATGATACTCTATCACCATATTCGTCTCTCGAAATCGTAAAACTAACTTTATGCGATTATTGAGCAATATGGTGATACTCCTAGCCTAATGCTTCATTTTTGGTCGAACGTGTTCAAGCTGCGCTTGATTCCATTAATCGTTGGGCGCTACAATGGGGATTTACTTTTCTTCAACTGAAGTGTCGCGACTGTCTTTACACAAAAATATTGAAATCCCAAATCTCATGTTGAGATTAGGCAAGTATCTGATCCCATTTTCCAAATAACGTAATCTATCTGTGTTTAAATTTTGAATACAGATTTAACTGAAGGAATCACTTTGATCATCTAATAGTAAATTCAATAAAAGATAATCTTATGTATCTTTCGCACTCATTTTGGGAAGCCGACAAGATATATTTCTTAATGGCGCACAAAGCCCTTATTAGAACAAAACTAGATTTTTGTTCTCAGGTGTATGCTTCGCTAAGAGACTGAACTGTGAGGAGGTTGAATGTGCTGCAGAGTAGACGCCTGCGAGTGTGTCTTGGAGCTCTGTGATGTACCAGATTTCACCTATTGGATGTTAATAGCGTCGTGATAGATTTTCATTGAAATTTGGAATTCTTATGGTCAGGAGAAAAACTACCGCATTTCGTCTCGCCCAATAGCATGAACAGTTCATCCAGAAAGGTGAATAAATTCGTATGTTACCAATGCTGTAGAAGAACAGCAGGGTTGAATGTGGACGGACTGCCCTGAACAGGATTCGAACCCATGCGCTTGACCATGGGCAGCCCGTGAATGCGTCATGGTTAGGAACGCTAACCGCTGCTGTCTTTTAATGAACTTCTCCGGGCCTTCATTTCATTTAGAGCCGATAGCATATCTTTAAATGGTTTCGTAAGAATTCAACCGTAAATATAGAAACAAACAAATTAACTTAGCTCTTTGGCTGATGACTTGCGCCTCTACAATAAGATCTTTAGAGTTTCATTTAATGTTTTCGGCGATATAGATTTCATGCTGATGAATTGTTTGACGTGTGATATCCTTACTTATTCAATGCAATTGTGTTGGTTAGTAGTCTCTGAGTTTTCCATGCGTTCCTTTCTTAGACAACAGGCATTTTGTTGAGTTATCGTTCCAACACTTCGGCTCTGTGTTAGCAAAAAGATCGTCTACTACGCAGTGAAACATTTGTTCATTCTAAAGCACTAGAAGATTAACGGAATCTTCTCCAAGCTACGTCCACACCATTTTCATTTACGATATCTCCGCAGGTTTGCCTGTCAATGTGAATGTGAAGATCATCAAAATTTCCTAATTTCAAATGCAGCGTCGTTAACCAGTTAATTGGTCCATGAATTATGAAGACGGTGAATTGGTCAAAGACAACAATACCATGTCAAAGATTTTAGATTTTTTTGCATCTGTATCTACAACTGAAGACACAACCCATGTCCCGAATCCAACGTCATTGCTAAGAGAGGAGAACGTTCTGTGGCATTTAAATGTCAAATATGAAGATATACTATAAACAATGAATGGATTGCATTTAATGAAACGGTAGGCCTTGATAAGTTTTGCCCAAAGACAATAAGAAGCAAAAAATGAGACATAAACCACTGACTGCCTATCTAGATAAGTCACTTGCTACAGGGAGCGTTTCAGAGGAATGGATACTAAACCAATGCGACACTGGGAGTCAGAAAAATGATAAGCTACTGCATGGATATTATTGTCCAATTAGCTGAAAGTCAGTATTTGGGAAACTTAGGAAAACTATCATTTGAGTCAAAACTGTTAGCTACTTAAAGAAACATCTCTTAATAGACGTTACTTAGCATAGTTTTACACGAAACGCTCATATCTGACTCATTTGATTGTTTACTACAATAAGATAGTCTACATGAATGATGAAAGTAAAGCATATGAAGTCACCTATTTAGATGCTCATAGAACATTCGATAATTTCCCATCAAAGGATGCTGTCAATATCTAATCATATGCTGTAAATGAGGTCGCATATCGTTCATAAGAATATTGGCTTGCTGGCGGTTAAAGAGGGTACTGATTAAAGGACAAACCTTAACATATTCAATAAGTGGTGTGCGTGTGCCATAAAAACCAGTTTAAAATCGGTTTTCTTTATAAAATAGATATATATGTATGTATATTATTTATCTATTTATCTATTATACTTTGTCGCTGTCTCCCGCGTCAGCGAGGTAGCGCAAGGAAACAGACAAAAGAAATGCCCAACCCACCCACATACACATGTATATACAAACACGTACAC